>JAQGAZ010002396.1:0-18149 GCA_034692225.1 Polydesmus complanatus
CGCAATCGGATGGTGACGTGTTGATCACGTGACTAACAATCGGAGCGGCAAAAAATCGGATGTGTGCAACGGGCCTATAGCATTAAGCTCACCCTCTTTCGAAAAGTCTTTAAACATTTTAATCTACAGTATTTTTGAAAGCGAGTACTGTACGTATTTATTTATTTCCTATTTTATTTATGTTCCAACCAAGCATAACACAAATACAATATTGCAATCTACAGCTCTCAGTTGAGGTCCTCCTGAGGCCCCTTGGGACATAGATTGGGCAGTAGACACAGCGATTTAAAAAATCAAGCTCAGCGTAAAACGAAGATTGAATAAGACTAGTTCGCCGGTTCTCTACAAAATATCTTAATCGAGATTGAGCCATCATAATTTAAAGATTTAATGACAGGTTAAGCGATTTAGTTTCTAATTAGGCCTACACAAACTATTAGTCAGTTAAAATTCGCCTTGACAATTTTTTAAAGTTCAAAAACTCAAGAGAAATATTTCAAATATCGCTAAGCTTGCGGGTCAACGTTGGTTTCTCTTGAGGAAACTTATTTTTTTGACATTTGTGGGTAATTACCTATCTCGTCCTAATCGTTGAGGCAAAACGACAGGAGCTACCCGGTAAAATGTCCACCCATCCATTCACTCCCACACACGGGATATACGCCCTCTTTAACCTGCGAAAACTATTTCATGGAATTCATCGAGTGTGCCTACAAATTTTGGATGAGGAAAAAACGAAAAAAAAAAAGGGTGAAAAAATGGAGTTTTCAAGCTATATTTACATTTTCATCACACTCACTTCATAAGTCGTAAAGGGTCAAACGTTTAAAAATAAACAAAAAATTCCCGTTTCAATAATCACCGCAGAATTAAACAAGGTTTAATAACTGCCGGCGATTCTACTTTTCCGAAAGTAAAAAAAAATATAATAAAACCTTCTAAACTTTTTTTACGAGTACTTTTTACCAAGACATTATCGTTTTAGTCAAAAGTTTGGTTTACCACGCAAAAGAAAAATTATTAAGCTTCAATAAATCTAATAAATTTAAAAGCTGATTTTGTTGTCAACCAATGATCTAGTTTTATTTGATTCAAGTACGACACTCATATGACACTGATTCTACACTTCTATGCTGCTGTTTTTACCAACGCTTATGCGCTTTCGATTACGGTAGCAAAAACCGCAGTTGCTACCAAAAATAAGTCGGTTAATATTCCGTACAGTATAAACATAATTATTTTAGTTTTTTCCAGCAGTAAAGCTCATTATTTTAACTAAAAACTCTGAATTAAACTACTGTATTAATTATTTTTTTTTGCTATCAAACACAAATTTAATATGAATGGTTTTGATGGAAAAACACTTACTCCAATGACGAAATTTCGCCTACGTCATTGCATGAAACAAAATCTAAAAATATTTTTGTTGCACTACTGTTAAAACGGACAGCAATTTCGAACTGGTGTTAATTTTAACAGTATTCTAAAAGCGAAATCTTTTTAAAATGTACTCATTAACATTAATTGTACGTTATTATACGTGTATGAGAAATCTACATTTAATCATAAATAAAAATTTATTCGTGTGCTTCGATATAATTTTCATCGTCAGTAACATAGGCCTAATTATTATAGGCTACCTTTTCGCAAAGTTTCGTTACCGGGACAGGGACTGTATTTCTATCACTCAATAAATTAATCGATACACAACCAATTGACCCGAATGAAGGTGGGAAGTGACGACAGAACATTTCTTTACGAAGTCACTATGTTAAAACTCGGAGAAAAGTTAATAAAGATGAAGAAAAAAAGCAGTATTTCTTATATACATGTCACTTCCAGAATATGAAGTCATCTCCAGAAGTTGTTAATAGTTAGTAATACTTCTTCGAACGAAAATAATCATGTAATTAAAAATTATTTTCAACTACCTTAATTTTTTCGGTTGTTTTTCTCGACATTTTAAACAGCAAGCTTGCTATAATAATAAAAGTTTCGACGCCATTAAAACGAAATGTTTATTAAGTTCCTACTGAGAACAGTAACTGTTATTAGCACTAAAAAAAGCACTTTTTAAAATACATGTTAGTGAAAATTAATGTTTAAAAGGTGAAAAAAATTATCTGGTATTAAATTCCGCAATTTTATAAGATTAAAATGTGAGCCTTGCCTAACGTGAATGAGATTCGATCCTAAATCAAATTCAATCGTTCAATAAAATCCCTTATCGATTTAATATTAAAAAAAAAATTTATATAATTTGCCATAAAAGGCATTGATAAATTATGATGCGTTGTCCTCGTGTGTGATGATAAACGACCAAAGAATGAGAAAATCCGATTCAACTTCCTCATAAACTTCGATAACAACACATTTTGAATTAGAGTAGCAGACAAAGCTAAAATTGATTTTTTTCCCCCAAGATATACGTCACGCATATTTGGATTTTATCTTTTGATAAAAAAAACAACAACATTAATATAAAATTTTATGTGTGAATCACACTCACTTAAGGCTTCTAATCTCCCCCAAATACATGGGCAAACAAAATGTGTTGATAACTGGATCACTATAAATGACGCAATCGTTCAATAGAAAAATATAAAATGCGCTACGAGATTTATTATACTGTGTTTGCATTATTACGATTTTTAAGATTAAGGGTTAATAAATAGTGTATTGACGAAACGAAATAAAACTAAACTCATGTAACTTAACATTTTTTAAAAAATCAAAATATCTGATTAAAAATTCGGAAAAAATATTTTGTTATTCAAAGTAAAAATATCGATTGCTTACTCATGGTTATGACTCCTTTATCAAATTTGTAGCATGGTTAACAAAAAAGCTTAAAAAAATCAATGCCCAAAAATTTCTAAATGTCAAAAAATATGCAAAATAAAATGTAGTAGCTTAAAAAAATAATTAGAGGCACCAATAAAAGATTTTCCTAATTTAATTACAAAAAAGCGATTATTGAAGAATTTTTCTAATTTACCTTGGTACATGTAGGTTTATTTTAACAAGTTGTATATAATTTGCAGCTGACATTTGTTTACATAGATAGCGTGGGAACAAAATTACATTCATGACTAATAATTTTTCCTTCTATAAAGTATTAAAAATAATACACATGACTGTGCATGCATAATTAATAATTTATATAAAAAAATGAACATTTTGTATCAATTTTTATTTACTTTTTTTTGGAAGAGAAAGAGGGGGAGGGGAAAGATCAAATATATTTTTAAATACAATTAATAATGATTAACGTTTATCTCCCAAAAAACGAAAATTCTTTGAATATCAGCAGCTAAAAATTTATTTTTTTTAAAAAAAAATTACTGCATTTTTGAACTGATAAAAACATCGTTCAAAGAATGTAAAAATCATTTTATTGCATTTTCAAATTAATTTTTAATCTAATTTAAAAATAACCTCAAAAAACCTCAAAAAAAAAAAAACTGCACTTAAAAAGAAGAAATTTCATTATGCAGGGGAAAAAAATATCTCAACTTCTAAAGAATTACGTAAAACTTATCCAGACAATCAAAAAAAAATGAAGTTAATTTTTATTTCTGTGGATGATAAATGTGCTTTGCCTTTAAAATAATAAAATAGCGAAGCTAATGTTGATCAACCGAGTGTGTCCTTTGAAAAACTTCCTTAAGGTCATCATCAAAAGAGAACCATACGATATACATGACAATGAAAACAATAACTCAAAAACATTATAAAAGACGGGAGAAAAAAATAATAAATAATAAAAAAAAAACAACTAGAAAGTGAAAATAAAATAAGATAATTTTGAACGGTGAATTTGAGGGAAATGTTTTACCTTGACATTAACATCTACTGTACGTACGCCACTCTCCAGAAAAATATTAAACTGTCACCCTCAAAATTATTCATCAATTAAAATTAAAATACCTATTCAATCATAAAGCTATTTAATCAAAATTGATTTTAATTTTTTAAATAGACGGTTTGAAGACCCGACAAAAGCGATTCATTCACAACTTTTTTTTGGTAATATTTTCCAACCGGCCTGTACAGAAATAACATATTAAACCATCGATGTTTTCAAAGCAAAAATTAATTAAAGCATCGGTGGAATAAAAAATAATTAGGACGATCGGCGGTAGTCGTATTGACGTGGCATGAGAAAAAAAAGTTTTGCGCACTGGTTGATGGGTACGGCGGGTAACATCATTTCGTTACCTGCTGCCATTTGCATCCACAACACACGTCAATTTATTTACGAGGGAGAAAAAGTTTTCGTTTACTTACTCAAATGTTATGGCCACGTGAACCCAGCAAATCCTTAAGTTTTGTTCAGAGAGAATGTCGATCACCGATCCATTTGTTTCAGTTGGATTAATTGAACCCCGGTACTTTCTTGATAATAAATCACAAATATTTGATTGGACGGTGATTGCGAAGAGACAAGTCCGCACTACTGCTCAACAGGTAGAACGTTCAGTAATAATGTTTTGTTGAGGTTGGACTCTCTCTCGCCAGGTGTCATTATCTCACCTCAATTTTTAGCCTCTACCGGTATGATAACGAACTGCTATAGCAGCGGTCGTACCGTTCTTATCATAATTATTGTGAGCTATAGATAAAACAAACTTTTATCATCAAAATTAATAATTTTATTTCTCTAGCGATTAAATTTATCAAATTATATACATTTTTGTGATTGTTGCTGCTGCGAATTCCACTGATAATTTTTTTAAGACTTCTAAAATCAAGTTTTTTTTTTTGTTTTCATTTTTGTTTTGGTTATTTATTTACGAATTTAATTATTTCATGTAGGCTATTGCAAGTAACAATACTAGTACATTGAGCGTGTCAATGTTTAAATTTTAGACTATTTTTATTTTTTATTTTTTAAATTGTTTATAAATTTTATATTGTAGCCTACATTTTTTTTTTTTTGTATTTTTGACAATTAAATTTTAAAATTAAAAAGTAGGACCTAAACCTCTCATAAAATTGAAAATTTAAAGGTATACCGGAACATAACAATTAGTTTACTACCGGTATGTGCTTTTTAAAACTTATCAAGAATGTACCGGTATAAATAAATTAAATTAGAAAGAAAAAACACAAATTTTATAAAAACTAAATTAATGAATTTCGTCGAAAATATTTGGTTTTTATTTTATAGCAAAAGAATTATTATTTTAATACTGAAAACTGCGTGAAAACGTTTATAATTAAATATTAATAAAGTTATTTTAAAAAAAGAGTTTCTTTAATTTCAAATTTTTTTTAAATTGCCTTAAATAATACGGAGTATTATTCTTGATGTGACATCGATCCAATCATAGACTATCTCTCAGCATATTAATTTTTATTTATAACTTAAACTACTTAGTAATAGTTATTAAAAAACAAATTTAAATAACAAAGTACGAGTAATTATTTTTTAAAATATAACATTTAAGTTTGAACCAGTAGCCTAGGCATAATAATTATTGCTGTTGTATGATATATACATGTATTATGTTCATGAGTGCTCCAAAGTAGTCGAAAAACGATCCATAATTTGAGAACCGTAAAAAAAAAAAGATTGTTAGCTGTTGCTTTAATTATAATTAATAAATAAAATCATTTTAACAATCGATCAGTGGCGATTTCACCCGAAATATTCGCACAATTAATTAAAACTTTTTTAATTTTGGCACAAATATTACTTTTTTTGTTGCGTGAATATTCAAGACACATAAATATAATATAAAATCAATATTCAAAGTGCAGCTTCATTATTTATAATAAAAATAAAATTGACTCGAGTGTTAATTCATAAAATACCGTACATATAATTATGTATAAATGTACATCAAAGAATATAATTACACTACACTGACAATATGCACAGTATTACAATTAAAATATTACTTCAATAATCTCATTGGACTCAAAAAAAAAATATATGGTTAGCAGTTTAATTAATTATGACATAGTCAAAAGTATAGATTTTTAAGGCCTCTGTGTTTTTATTCAATCTTTGTAATAAAAAAAATATTTTATACAAATAAAGTTTTTGAAAATTTGAAGTAACTTAATTTTTTTTTTTTTAAATTATTTAAATCAAATTATTTTTTAAAACCAAAATTAAAAATAACACGAATTAAATCACAATATAATTATTTTGCTATTGTCTATTATTTCTCTGTACATATATATATAAAGTTGCATATTCTGAAATGCTCATAAAATAAAAAGTACCAGTTAATATTCTGAACGACTTTTGCCAATTATAAAATATTCATGCTCTGTTCAAAAATCAATTATGCCAGTTAAATTGTTAACATATTACAGTAGCTACATTTGTCAAATTAGTAAACAAAATTTTAATTCAAAAACGTACAAAATAAAATTTACTTTTCCTTCGTCTTACGTTATTTAAAACATAGCATGACTAATTAATAATATTAATTTTCTACTTTAAATGTAAAGCACACGTTAAAAATTATAAGTATTTAACTTTCTTAGAAAGTTGTCGCATATAAACTTTTTTTTAGCTGTGTTCTATGATAAATAAAATGCCGTTTCAAACATTCATTCATTATTAAAATACTATGATAAATGCTTTTCTCTAAAATATAAACATAAAAATATATATAATATAATATAACTTCTATACATGTTGAAATGCAAAAGCTGCCCCATTATTATGTATAGATAATGTCTTTAAGTTGGGAGTATATACAGTAATATTTCAGTATACGACTCTTTTCAAAAGTAATGCTTAAATGTAAACAATTTAAAAGTAAAGTTAAATGATGGTAGACCTGGCTGTGGAATTTGACATCATGACTTTGGTGACGAAATTAACAATGGCGGTGGCTGGTTGTTCAGGCTCCAACTCAGCAAACAAGTGGCACTGGTTATCCGTTTTACTCGCCGGCTTACGGGCCACAACACCAAATATTCGACTGAAAATAAAAAAGAAAACAATTTTGAATTGATACGTTTTAAACATCGATTCTTGAAAAAGAATGTAACTCATCTAATTATAACCTAAATACTAAATGACCAACGAGCAAAATAATTTGCAAATATGTACCACTTACCGATCGCAAAAAGTAACCCGTCTGCACAAATTTTTCCAGAAAGCAAGTAAACAAAAATGTGAGTAAGAAAAATAGAAGGATGTTCATTTCATTCATTTACAACATATAAAAACTGAGCTAGTAGGATATTTAAAAAAAAAATAAAGAAATAAACTTACTTGGACGTAACCGGAAGTACAGTATCTTCGACTGGACGAGCCCAGCGACGATCGTCTGGGTCTAAGCCACAATGGGTTATATTGAGCACCGGATAATGTTTCCTAAAGAATAATCTACACACAAATACAAAAAAAAAGGATTAATTGTGAGTTAATGAGCATAAAATAATTCTTACTGTCTCTTATTGTCAGTAATTGTGATGCCTTGAGAAGAGACTTTAAAATGAACTATGGTTGAGTCAGGGAGAGGTTTTGCATCGAACAAGATTGCTGTTGATTTTCGGACTGCTTGCGGACCGGTTAAACTTTCCACGTCCAAAGTAAATAAATACAAAACGTTACAAGCTAAAAATAAAAAAATTAATATTAAGAAAATAAAAAAGTATAAATTGAAAACGTTTCCTACTGACCAGCACCCTGAGCTAATAGCTGAGCTGCCAAATACGAATCATTATCTACAGTATCTTCACCCAAAAGATCTAGCGAAAAATATAAAACAATAAAATTAATAAATCTGTTCAAAAATATTTTTAACGGACTATGCTGATTACTATACCTGATTCTGGTAAAATTAATTTTGAAGGCAATGCTAAAGGAGTAATGCTATGTTGATATACAAGAGCTGAAAGGCTTCCTGCGAATGCAAATGACACAATTAAATACGACAAAAATTTAATTTTATTAAGTGCTATTTATTACCAAATACAGGTTCGTTGCTGCATCCTTTTAATTTGACGCCTTTAGTTGTAGGTTCAATAAGGAAATGCCTCACCAGCTCATTTGAAATGTCGCCTAAAATTAAAAAAAATAAATGAATAAGAAAATTGTTTGAAATTGGATGATGATTTTCGTGAATCGGAACTTCCCGCCGTTAAGGACAGCGAAAAGTTTCGATTAATAAATAGTTATAATACAACGAGTATAAGAAGATCAGAAAATCATACCTGACTTGTTCTGCACATTTGTGGGTGGTGAAGCGACTTTAAGAGCAAGACCATATGCTCCAGGAAATGAATTACTATCTCGAACAAGAAAAGTTCCTGGAGGTTTATCTTTGAGAACGTTAATAGCTGGGGAAAAAAATGTATTTTAAATTTCTATCATTGCATCAAATGTATGGCTAACTTACCATCTTCCCTTGAGATATTTGGCTTATACCAGAATTTAAAAGTGTCTTTAACAAACATTGGATGATGGTGAATCACCTCAACAGGTTCTGTCAACGAAATCAGACTGGACCGACGTGATTGACCGTAATATACTGTAGGAGAACTCTGTCCGCCATCTGTATGAGGTCGCCCATCAGCAGCCAGTGCTAAGTTAGACCGCAATTGCTGAACAGTCGCAGGAGAAGGGCTACGATCCTTCCTAATAACAGAATAAATTACAAAATTAATTAAAGAAATTCTCAGAATTTAAAAATTAACAATATTCATTGCCTTGAACTAATATCTTGATCTGAATAAGGAGTTCTAGAAGGTACAGGAAAACCGGGAGTAGCCGGTCGATCAAGGCCCAGAGAAGATGACGGACTACTGGGACGATCAGCTTGAAAACTTGCGTTTGATGACCAATTGTTTGGACCGATAGTTTGAAGGCTGAAATCCAAATCTTCAAGATGACCAGAGACTATAAAAACATATATGCATTTAAAAAAAAAGGTCTTATAAAATAACCTTAAAAATAAATAAATGTACTTGGGCTCGAAGTTCTGGGTTGATCGATTCCCGTTTTAGGCACAGTTGTTAGGAGTCCAACTGAGGTTTTTGTAGGTGACGTCGGGGATAATCTGTCTCCAGTGTACGTAAATGAGGTCACATTTTGATAAATTGGTGAATTTGAAATAGCAGCAAAAAGTTCAGAATTTGGAACACCTCTCTGAGGAGTCTTTTGCAAATTGGCTTGACTAAATTCGTGAGCTTTCTTGACATTTACAAACGGTCTTTCTCTATCAAACGACGTATCAGAGCGTTGTCGAGAGACGGGTTTCCCTTGAGGTGCATTCGGTTGCCAAGTTCCGTACCTGGAACCCGCTTGTCTAGTAGCGTCTCGACTACTAGATCGACTAGGTATGAGTGGAGAAGACGGAGCTGAACCACCACGTCCAGGTGGAGGCTTACCTGACGGAGGAGGACTATGTGGTGGAGCACCGTATTTCTTTCTTTGAACTGGGGTCCCCGTATTTGATGTCTGTTGCCTTTCGTAACCATTATTATTGTTATAGGTGTTGACAAATAATGGCTTTTGATGCTCTAGTCGACCATCTGCCAGATTTAAATCGAGCAACTCATCATCATCTGAACTTTCGATCGGTTTTGGTAATTTAGCTTGAGCAGTACGAAGTTCAGTAAAGAGTAATTTTTCTTTTGGATATCGTTCCTGTCTCACTTTTGCTTCTTGGCGAGCTCGAAGTTTTTCTTGTTGCCTCTGCAACCATTTGTCCGAATCCTTATCAAATTCAAATCTAAATAATTAAAATAATAAGATTAAAATATACAAAAAATTGTTAAAAATTACAAACCATTACCCCCGAATTGAATTTGGATCTGAATCGTAAGCAGAGTCGTGACTATACGAATGTGGTTTAGTTCCGTTCTGATTACTAGTGATTGTTGACTGAGGTGAAATCGCCGGTTTGTCCGAGATGACCACACCACTGTCATCAATAAAGTCAATTGGTGGAGGAGGAGGTGGTAAGGACGAGTCACCATTTTCTTCGTTCATCTTGGCTCTCCTCTCGATAGCCGGAACGGGAGTATTCATGTAACGAAATTTTCTAGTAGTAGTTGGACTACTACCTGGGATCAGATAACTGAATGGTTGAGAATGCTTTCGAGCGTGGTAAGGTAATTCTTTGTCGTCTGCATCAGTTTCGCCATTGCCATTCAACGCATGACCATTTCCATTCGTGTGAATGTAAGTTTCTGGACTATACGTAACTCTTTTGACTATGTGTGTACCGGGTTTTAAATCGGGAATCGTTTCTACCTGGGCCATCATGCCGTTTAACAGCTCATCTAAATTTCTCTGCTCCTCGGAGTCGATTGGAAATTTACCGGTTTGAACCGAATGAACCTCGACGTGAGTTTTAAAAGCGCCGTGGCCGTTAGTTGCTGGAGTTGGAGTTCCATTCACTCGACCGGAACCGGCAGTACCCGCACTGCTACTACTCTGGCCGCTATGAGGAGGTGTGGCTGATGATATTCCAGAATCCATACTCGCAGTTTGACCTCCATTGTGAAATCCGTTGGTAGGAGATTTCTTCTTATTCACCGTGGCGTAAGGATTTCCATCTAATGGTCCGATAGTGTGATGGACTTTAGTTTTATTATGTATTTAAAAATAAAATTATGTTTATACTAATTACAAAATTAATAGTAAGTTAAAATAAAATCATGCTAACCTGATAACCTGGGATTAATATATGCCGTATCTAATACAATTTAAAAGTTATCAACAACCCAAAGTTAGTCTCGTTAGAAGTTAGAAAAATCCAAAAAAATGCACAACAAAACTCAAAATATTTATCATAATTTACCATAAGGATTTTCTTCGTTTATTAAATCTAAACTTTCGTAAGAATTTGCCCGAACTATTGGATCAGAAGAATAGTCGACTGGAACTGACAAATCCCTTATTCCACCTAATTTTAAATTCAAATAGAAAATAAACAATTTATTTATTTATTTTTAAAATTAAGATTTAAAGTGAAATGATACCGTAGCGCTTGTCTGGAGAAGAAGAAAATTTGAATTCCAACCTTCCATCCTCTGGAAACCGGTTATCTAAGCGCGAATATAAACAAATAAACAAAACAAAAAAAAAAGTGATAAGTTATTACAGTAAATAATCCTCTTACCTTCATAAGCATCATCGAGATCTTCCTTATTGAAAGTAAGAACGTATTCTGAAATGGCGCAAGTGTGGAACTGGCATTTGAAGATGAGGTCTCTACCATCGGGTTTTGACCGACGATGGTAAGCCTTTATAAGGCAATCGCCTCTTAATTGGATGGGCGTATCCAAAGAAATTGAAACTAATCGCACGTTTCCACTGACCGCGCTGAAATATAACCCAAAGCGTTTGTTAACAACAATCGTTGCCCAAAAATATTTTTAACTAGCATTCCTTACTATACTCCAGAGGTGAACACCGGTTTTAAGCCTTGAAAAACTTTCACAAATAAGCGACAACCTGTTTAAAATAAAAATCATAAACACGTCTCTTAAAGATCCAAAAAGTAAAGTACTAACCGCCCTGAGAATCAAAATTCGGTGCTCCGTACAGCAAAATTTGATGCAAGAAAAGTGGACTATTGCTAATTTCAATAGCACCCGATAAAAGGCCGGTAAAATAATTAACCAACCTGTATATGTAAGAAGAAAAAAAAATTGAATTGTTAATACAATTTCAAAAACTTCAAAAAAATGTCCTATTGACCTTTTGTGAGATGGAATAACTAGTCCACCTGACTTATCATTGAAAAATTTCTTCATTGCGAAACGATCAAGTGCTTGATCGGCACTAAAGATAAGAATTCAAATTAATAAAAACCAGTCGTTACATCACGCACGAATATATTTTAAAAATTACATGGCGCAGATATTGCTGTAATGCATAAAAGCGGCCACAACGATGGCTGTTCTATCTTTTCCTCCCTAAACACAATAATAAATAAACATTCATTTATCCTTTAAAAATAACCAGACATTTTTTTTTTTACCTTGCAGTGTAAAACCACAATGTGCTGTGGATCGGAGCTTAACCAACCATCCATTGATTTACAGATACTACACAGCCTTTCAAGAGGTGGAGCCAATTGATCAGGCCATCCAAATTCCAAAAGCTGATGGTTCAACTGCGACATATCATTTCTTCGTTCCGATAAATTAAATATCTAATAATAAAAAGAAAAGATTAAATACTAAATGAATCGATTATTTAAAATAAAAAATGATTAATTAATTGCCATATAATTTTCTCCGTGTTTATTTCTTAGCATCTTAATAACTTCCTGAAGGCTATTGC
This sequence comes from Polydesmus complanatus, assembly GCA_034692225.1. Taxonomy (NCBI): domain Eukaryota; kingdom Metazoa; phylum Arthropoda; class Diplopoda; order Polydesmida; family Polydesmidae; genus Polydesmus; species Polydesmus complanatus. Next base: position 12,272 of record JAQGAZ010002396.1, read on the forward strand.
GATAACTATCATCCATTCCCGCCATTGGGAAAGACACGGCTATAATAATAAAATTAAAATAGTCTTAAAATTAACATGACAATGGTCATAATTATTATTAGTATATCTCACATATAATCCGTTCGGTAATAAAATTTAAATCCATCTCTACGGTTTGCGGTCGGAACCTCAAACGAGTTCTATAACGAAACATGATCACGCGTAAATTATTTTTTCCAAAAACGATTTGTGACAATAAATATAATGAAGTTTTAGAAGTTTGAAGAGAAAGTAGAGTGTCATTCGTTTTGGTAACAGTAACACATTGGCTACACCTACACTCTTCGACTTGACTCGAGAGAAAAAGCGAAATAAGAAACTTTTTCCTTACCTATAATCATGCAAATAACAATCGTCAATTGGCGCTCGTCCAGCAGGGAACGATTGCTAAAAATAAAAATAAATCCTACAACATTAGTGACTAAGTTCAACTTTTTCAGTTTTTCAACTGTCTATTAAAAGTAGTTCACACAAGTTCAAATCTCTTTTTTTTTTACGAACGATAGAGAAAAAAAGAAAAAAAAAATGTTGAAAACAGCGTATAGACCGACATTAAACATACCGCGCCAAAATTACGTTCGCTTATAAACAAACTCTTTTTTTTTTCCTCTTTTCAGAATCGTGTTCGATTTGGTAATAAACATTTTCTTAAAATAAACAATGAAAATTATATAGATTTTTTTTTACCGATTTCCGAAGTTGAACAGCTCCTTCTCCTCGGTGAGCGGGAGACGTGTGTATTTGATTTAGTGACTCGTGACTCTGCACAAATAAATTAATCGATTAATTAAAAATACTGACATTTTCAATAATAAATAAATTAGAATATAAAATAAATAGGACAATAGAAAAAAACGCCATTTGAAACAAAATAATTTACTAATTCTACGATTACTACAAACATTAATACGAGTAATATAAAACTATGAGGAAAAAAACTCATTACGATCTAAAAAGTCCAAAAAATAATAATCCAACACATGCATCACATGTAGCATATTCAAAAATTCCAACTGAGTGTACGAACATATACAGTACGGAAGAGTTTCGAGGAGTATTCCCCGCTATCCATAGGATCCTGAGTTAGATGGGACAGCAAAAAACCAAACCAAAAAAATCGTCGTAAAATAATAATGATTTTAAAAAAAATAATTTCAATTAAATTAAAAAGTTGTGTAAATAATTTAAAAAATCATAAATATTTTAAACAAATTAATATACAGCAATATAAAATATTGTATACTAATGGTATTTAAATATTTTATTGTTTGTAGGCCTACGTGCATTTCATAAAATCTAAAAAAAAAACCATACCGGTAATAAAAAAAGAATGCTAATTAAAAATGTTTCAAATTGAAATTAACAAAAACTTCTGAAAATAAAATTTTCGATTTCTTCAGCAACTGAAATATTTCTTATCTGTCTCTTTTCTATTTATGCAGTGCATGTACAATATTAAAACCACACAACGTTAATTCTTTAACTCTTTCGTCATTGAGTAAAATATTTCACCCCGTATAATTTCCATCTGGCAAAAATAACAAACAAAATAACTTGCCGTCATTTTTGAAAGCTGCCGAGATTCCATGGCAAAGAAAGTCTGCGCGTGCGATTGGCAGTTTATAACGTCGCCAAAAGCATCGATCGTCTCGTCCTCCAAAGATGCGCACTTTATCTCTTTCAATGTCACTGGACGTTTTTTAAATATATTTTTTTGTTATCTTTACCGAATCGGGCGCTGGTAGTGCGTTTCAATTAACGAATAGAAATAATTAATAACCCAGTTCATTCTGCCAAACAATCCAATGAGTATTGGTTGGGTACCTCAATCGCAAACACTTTTTCTTTCGTCTAAATAAGTTGTGGAGATCGATGTTGGTATGCGGCGGCATACAACCCGAGCCAACGAGAAACCAGCTGATCCACTTTCTCGGGATTTTTGTTTACATCATCGGCTTTTAGTCACGCCCATATCTCGATCAAACATTTCGCGCTCACATCCATCGCATTACCATCATATATTACAATATTAGAAAGAGAAAATATTATATATTGTTATTGATTTTTAATATCCGCAACCTACATTACTTAGATTTCTCATTTTTCTTCTACGAAACAAAAAAAAAAAAACTTGCTTCTTTTCATAAATGCGGTTATTTCATTTTTTTTAACTTGATAAAAATATCTTCGAAGGACATTTACAAATTGTTTAAAGGGTTATTTACTGCGATGTAAACAGGAATGTTCAGTTTCCCATGCAAATTTTACATCAATGCGATTACCACATGTGTAATTTATGAGGATAATTAGAAATGCAGACGAGTTTGTAATTGTAAATTATATTTAACTATATAATAGTATGTGCAGCAACTTAGTTTTTAATTTATAAGTTTCGAAGGTACAGTACTCAAAGCTATGGTCTACGCATTTGCGCTATATATTTATGAAACAAGTGTAAATCCGGTTACAATAATTTATATAGCGTTAATTAATTTAATGATGTGTGCTCTATTAAAATAAACAACTTGAACATTGTAAAATGCATTTACTACACTTCTGAATATTTAGCTAGAACACAAACAAATTTGTGCAATTTTATTTAGGCAGAAATTGCTGTTATTATGTAACATAAATTTCATTTTCCCCTAAAAAAAATTCACTTTGCATTAAAAAAAATTACTGTAGCCTACTCTTACATCAAAAACAAAATTTTAATTTTATCTTTAAAAAAAACCCCCCACTTAACCCTTTAAAAAATGGCACCTCAAAAACATAACCTCCACGCTCATCTAATTAAATTCCGCCTTAAGCCACCTCAAAGTCAAAAAGTGTCCCAGAAAATGAATATAATTCCTGTAATTATATTAAAAATTTTTCTAATAAACCGGTATTCTTGATTGCTTTTGACTTCAACTAACTTTCAATCACAATTTTAAAATATTATGTACAGTAACTCGAATATCGGAATTTAATCCAAAATATTAAAATAAAAACGATACATGTATGTTATTGTACATGATAAAAACTAAATCACTATCTACACATCAATAAAACAAAATAATCAAAAACCTTTATCAGTTGAACTTAATTAAACAAATTTAAGTGTGTGGGTGGAAGAAAATAAATAATCCGCACTAAATTTTTTACAAAATACTTCAGAACCTTTTCATCGTAAAACACTGAAAGAATAAAAATTTAATTTTTTTTTAGGCCATGAAATCAATCCCTATTTTTTTTTTTTTATAATAATAAGTTAAAATTGATTTGGCATAATAATAATAATATATAATTGCGTGAAAACTTATGGACACTTTCTAATTCTCGTTATTATTAATTCTACAATCGAATCAAGTAAAATGTTTTGAGAAGCCCAAAATTACCTTTGCCTCCCATTATGAATAACCCCCCAAACCCTACTACATGTATCTCCTCTCATGTTAAAGCTCTGAAGCGTTCACGTTACTTAATCCCACGTGCTTTCCAGCGCAGGCAAGAATAAATTCGCCGCTGAATCGAATAACTCAAGTCAGATAAAATAAGAATCGCGTTTCATTCCAATATTATTAGTCATGCTGGTAGATAGAAATGTTCATGATAAACTTCAAACGTGATGCAATAGTGCGTTTTCCAAAAAAATTTAACAAGTGACCAAAAACATTAAAAAAAATGATAAAAAAACTTAAATTGTCAAATACCGGTAAAACATTTTTTTTTTTTTTTTAAAAAAAACAACTTAAATTTACAAAAACCATAAACGCAAACTTCACATAATTTAAAATCCTCAAAAATCAAACCTTGACGAGTAAAACACCAACAAAGTGTATAAAATCTTGAAATGATAATCACGTTATGAAATATAAATGAATATACAGCACAAAGTAAATCATCTTTCATAATTAAAAAAAATGTGAAGTAACATTATTATTGATTGACGTCAACCAAATCCCAGGTAAAGTAAGTAAACGGAACGACGGAGATTGAAGCGTTGTCGAGCACAAAAATGAAAATTAATGTGGAATTGGGTTAATGACAACGACGGCATCAATGACATTACGGTAGGGGGAAATTTAGATATATAGTAAGGCAAGAGAGAGAGAAGCAATTGGTCATAGAAAAACTCGGTAAAAAATGTGTATAAAACTTGAGAGTTCTAAATAATTATTGAAGGACTGGCATAATATAAAAAAATATTAAGGGAAGAATAATAGTTGGTGGCAACGAAGGACTTTGAAATAGTTCCGTTGGCACAAATCCAACGAGAGCGTGATGATACCTTACATTGCCAGATACACAAAGAATAACCGATCAATTTCTCTTTCATCTACAGTATAAGATTATACTGATTACCATGCGTATACATTGTAATAGTAATAGATGCTGTTTGTCAACCGCAAACCACTATTAAGCATCGCCTAATATCACGCCATATATTATTATCATGGCTTAAGCACTACTTTTGGCATTGATTACTTCATTTTCTATGTTTTTAGATACTGTACCGTACAAAATTTTAGAACTGAAACTAAATACAGTATCGTACCACTTTTTCATTGCAACACAATTTGGTTTGAAAGTTGTAAGCATTGTTTTTGTTTTCAGACAAACCAAAATATGTAATGTTTCTGATTATAAAATAAAAAAATTATTTAAAAAAAATCTATTTTGGAGTAGGTTATATTAATATAAATTTAAAAGTAATTCAATTTATTGATTTATTTTGATACCGGTAATACTGTACCGATATTCCAAAATTTGCAAAAAGTTTCAGCCTAATTGTGCAGATTCTTTTACATTATGATAAAATGTTTATTTCTTTGAATTGTACATAGATAAACTCGTCTTTTACTGGTACAGTATTTATTTGATATAGGACAAAAAAAGTCAGCGTTGCTGCAAAACTCGCAACAAAACATAATACTAGTAGCCTACACTCGTACAGTCATGTTTGGAAGAGAAAAAGTACAGAAATAAAAATCGAAATTCCGAGTGACCCATTATTTTGGACGAAGGAGGAGAAACTTATCGCCAACTTATTTATCTCATAAATCCCATTTTCCTATTTCCATCACTCTGACTTCAAACCGGATATCACCCGCGACTCACGAAAACATAAAAAAGGGTCCTCGATCGTCCTTCCCTTTCACTTAACTTACCCCAAAAATGTATGCGTGTGTGACCAGTGTCCATGCGGCTCATTATCGACTCTGTTCAATCTCTATTCGCTCTACTGAACACTTCCGATTCATTTTTCTCTACCCCTACGATTTGCTAGGACAACAACCCCTCACTAGAGGATAGTATAGGGGGAATAAACATAACATCTTCGACGACGCAAAATTTTATCAGCTTCAAACTTATACTCCATACTTTTTTTTTTATGATTTTTGTTGATGTTTTTATCGAATTATTTTGAAGGAGAAAAAACGGCATATTCTTAGCAGTGCCAATACCAAACTTTTGCCACCAAATAATATCTAGCTTTTTAATAGACTTTTTTTTTTTTGTAAGATAGTATTTCTACATAGAAAATTCTAAAAATGTTCAGTTTTAGTCGTCGAAAGTATAATTTTAAACACAATCATCACCCGTTTTTTATGGTTTTTATTCTTCTAAGCATAAAGTCACTTGAATCGCCAATTTATATATGCTTCAGTCGCCAATTTTTAAGTTATTTTCGTCAGTTTTTTTTGACATTACATGTATTTGCTATCAGCATCCGTCTTTGTATTTCAAGTGTCTGTTGGGAGGTGATAAATATCAAAGTAAAATTGCGTTTCCTTTGCTAACAGATATATTTGAAGCAGACATTTTCTCCATTCTGGTGGGGGGGGGGGGGGGG
>JAQGAZ010002397.1:0-18138 GCA_034692225.1 Polydesmus complanatus
AACTGCCAACCTACCTTTCCGCTGCCAACTGCTCCAGTGATTGCACTAATTGCTGAGCGTAAAAAGATTGTATTAATTGATCTTAATCCAAACTTCGTTTCGTCCTTAAAAATTGTTTATAATAATATTAATAAGCTTCTAACAGAGAATTTACTGCAGTAAAAAAGAAAAAATTGTTTACTAGTAGATTGATTGCCGGTTGCCAACTGCTAGTCACATTTAATAACGAAATAGGTGCCGAGGGTTTAGGCTTTATCTCAGTGATATCTTCAATATCCAGAATTTTCTACAAAATAAAATTGATATGACTTACAGGAATTAACATCGTAAAAACACTTCTTTCCTTTACTCCTTCCATTAAAAAAAAAAAAACAAACCTTAAGCCTTTGATACGAAACGTAAGCATTTGCTATTGATGGTATAAAATTTGAGTAGCTATAGATAAATATCCACGAAGCTGGATTGTAAACGGCAAAGCTGGTGTAAATCACTCGAGCGCTTATTTGGTGATTAAAATACAACATGGTCAATACGACAGCTGTCATGGCTAGGTGAGTAGAAACGTTCATTAACACTACGGCGATTGCTTTAAAGTAGTTGGTTTGTACGGTAATTTCTTTTTCTTTTCTAAAAATTATTTAAAAAATCAATTTAAATGTATGTGTGATCTTTGGGTTCTTAAAACCTACTTTCTAATATCCTCAATGGATTTGATGTAAGCATTTTCCCAGCAAAACATTTTCATAGTTTTGGCTTCGGAAATCATATCTGTAGTCAAATTTAATCTTTGATCAATTAAAACTGCTTTTTTCAAGCTAAAGAAAAATTACTTAGCTTAATTATTTGTAGTAGGCTACGTAATTAATTGGCGTTTTGTTAAAAATTAATTACACTTGCGTATCAATTACCCTAATTTTTTTAACTGTTTGGTGGCAAATGGTCCGATCATTCCGAGAAGAATAAAAAGCAAGGCTCCGTTGGTTCCTGGCAACCCACAGTTCAGCTGTAAAAATGCTAAAAGAGCGGGGATTGTTGCAACATCCAACAATCGAAGTAACAGCATTCGAATGCACTATTTAAAAAATTAGATTCTGCATTTTGCAATAATTATAATGAATATTATTAAATGTTAATTACTTCCTCAAATTTGCTGACATCGCTGGCAAACATGTTGATTATTTGCCCGATGTTTATTCGATGCATATCGCCCGATCGAATTCTCAGCAACTATTTACATGAGAATTTATTAATTCAGAGTTAAAGTTTTAATCCCAATTCAATATTTATTACATATAAAAAAAAAAAAAAGATTTTGTGATTGTTTTACCTTATTGTAAATTAAAGAATAACTCAAAATTCGGATTTTGGTTACTTCTAAATCAATTGTAAAAAGAGAATGCGGTTGAACGAGTGCGATTGGAATAGCGACGAAGAGAATAACCGCAGCTGGAATGTATCTTTCGTGCAACAAAACGTCGCTCGAAAGGTCTTCCGCGCTAAACGAGGCTATCAGCTTCCCCATGAAATACGCTTGAGTCAACAGCAATGGGCAAAACTATTTAAAAAAATATTTAAAAAATATTTTCTTAGTTTTAATTATAATTATAAGTTTACTCTTAAAAATGACAAGAAAGAAATAGCCAGCCATCTTTTCCAATTTTTTTTCACAACAATTTTAAACACGTTTTTCCCATCAGCAGCCGAAATGCTGAGTGATTACGACTCAATTTTAATTCATCTATTAATTATTGAACTCAAATTACGAAATTACTTTTGATAGATTTTATCCGATTTTAGGGTATTAGGAACATCTTCGATGAACTTCTCGCAATTTGAAGGACTTCTCCAACTTTTCCACGCGATTTTTCGAGTCCAACTTTCATTTAAAAAAAAATACGAATAAATGTAATTAAATGCAGGAAGAATAATTAATTAAAAAATATAAATACCGTACTCAAAGAATAGTTTAGATATCCAAGATGCATTGTCGTAAGTGCTGCTAACATTTGGGATCCACAATAAGTCATCCATCACTATAATATGGCAATCACAAAATGCTTTTAAAACATTTTATTTAAATTTATTAAAAATACTAGTAATGCTAAGTACTGTATATATATATCGTTCGCTTAGATTAAGCGCCAATTTGAAGTTGCCAAATAATTAAATTTAATTACTACTTATATTTTTAACGTACCCGGTACTAACTCCAGTGCTTTATTAATGCTTTAAAGCTAAGATTTAAAAGAGGGTCAAGGTGACAATAATTCTCAAACTTTGCTAACTATAGAAGTAAGTCAGGTGAATATGTATTTTATGTGCGCAACTAGTATAAAATAATATTCGAAAAATAAGAACAAGTCACATGTTTTGTTTTTTTTTTAATTTTGCAATAATAATAATTATTATTATTACCGCAGTAAATTTTTTTTAGCGATCAATTTAACCAAAAACGCTGTTCCAAATGAAGTGCAAAGGGCTCCAGATTTGAGCGGGTGGAATGACGTTGCACTCGCTGACGATGTCGGTGGGGACCATAGGTTCGGTGAGAGAGATGAACTGGTCTAAAGAACATTGAAAAGCGCAATTGGGAATGGTGAGAGGATAAGGATCCACCGTCGTGTCGTTTCGGTAGTAAATCTAAACGCGGCAAAAAATTAATCGTAAAAAAAAATTTTAATACCGGTAATAATAAAAATGAGAAAAAATATATGTTTCTAACTTGAACTGAGTAGTCGTCAGCGTCACTTTTATAAAGTTCCAAAATGACAGCGCAGGCGTACGGAGCAGACCTATTGTTAAACACACCCATAGCACCCAAGAATGCAGCAACCACCGAATCATGCTATAGCCAAAAAAAAAAAAAATAATTTAATGTGCTTTAATAAAATGATTTACTTAAGATAAGTTTTATAAATATTTAATTACCGATGAAAACCAATTAGCTTTGGCAGTGGGAATTAAGCCAGTTTTCTTCCACTTCATATTCCAAATCATAGAGCCGAGAAGAGAACCTTAATAATTATTAAGAATAAATTAATTAGGCGCAATTAATTACGATAATATTAAGAGTAAATCACACCTCCTTTTAGACGAGCTAATTCCGGGATTCCGTACTCGTAGTATGGCTGGAGATTGTGCAGGTACATGAGTTGATCCCAGATGGGAGGAACCCAAGACGGCCAAGGGAGATTATTACTCATCTAAACAGCGTTATTTTTCTATCATGAATTTATATTAGACAAATTTCATTAATTACGTCGCAAAAGAGGGCGTCGGTTACGTGATCCAACGACCACATATCAGTTATCGGAGATCCGCTTTGATTAGCCACGTACTCGTATAAATACTACAAACAGTGAATAAATTGAATAAACATTTTTTTTTAAAAAAATTTCGGTAGGCTTATTTAAGCCTAACTTCGTTTTCCAAGTCTATAGCTACTAATTCCGGTGATTTTTTTACGGCATCGAATAAATGATCGAATTTAGGACAAGGCATGTCGGTGTCTAAAATCTATTTAAAATTTGAAATTACTAACTAGTGCGCACACCTAGAAAGAGCCGCAGTCTTACGTAATCCGTTGGGGTGGGTCTGCTGTGCACTGGAATAGGTTGCCAGGCTATGTTGGGGTTCCACACTTCTGTTCCTACCGGGGGATACAAGCCTAAAGATCATCAAAATAAAAATGTAAAGTCCAAATTTAATTTAATTTTGATCAGAATATAATTATATATACCGGCTAAATTGCACATGGCGCTCATTAAGGTTCTGTCAACGTCGGTGCTGTTGATGGTGAATTCAAGGTGGTTGTAAGTCTCATTGAGGAAACCGGTGTACCGCTGACGTAAATATTGACCCAGGGCTTTATGCTGTTGTTTACCTATCTAAATAATAATAACATTTATTATTATTTTTTTTTTAAAAAGTAGACCTAAATTAAAATTTTTATTAATTCAAAAAACTTACATTTGTCAGCATTCCGAATCCATCCACTTCATTAGTCCAATAGTCATTGTTGGCGTCATTCGGGAATGGACCGGTGGGCGATCGATCTCCATGGCGAAACAGCTGATTTCAAGTACAACATTTTTTTTTTTTTAGCATGTGGGGTAATTTTTATAATTTGAATTTATTGGGTACCGTATAAAATTAATTTTACTTAATAGGATATTAAATTTTCAATCGAATTTTTTAAGTTCGGGATTAAAATTCTTTTTTTTATTTTAAATAAACAAAAGTAGATTAGTCCTTTGATTATGTGTAGGACAAAACTCTTTTTTTTTTTTTTTTTTGTTTTCACCAAAAATGCATTTTGACATATTTAAGACATTCATAAATATATTAGTTATTAAACAAAGTTACTTACAACTTGAACCAATTCTAGAGTGTCACAGTTGACTGTACTGGCAGCCAGTGCCAAGGTAAGCACTAGACAGAGTAATTGCATGTTGCCAACTTCTCATCAGTTACTAAATTGGTTGTCAAAAACAAAAACAAAAAAAATAATAATACTTTTTATAATTTATCTTCAATGTTGAAAGCCAAATATTTTTTTTTCTCTCTTAACCATCCGCAAATAAATAAATTTCCGATAAGATAAAACGCTTATCGATACTTTTAATTGTTTTTTTGTTAAAAAAAGAAATATAATTTCATTTATTTCTCTCAAAATTAAATTCCAAAATAATTTCGAGCACGCTCGAACCACGTAGTAATTGTTTGCGGTTGAGCCAAATAACATTCGCTGATAATATCTGCGGGAATCATATCTCTAGTGTCGAGGATGAGTTGGTCCAAGGGACAAGGGGAAGAGCAATTAGGGAGTTGCAGGTGATAAGGATCCACTCCACTCTCGTTGCGATAATAAACCTACTCGAAAACAAAACAAAATTATAATTTAATACACTGAAACTTCATTGTCAAAGTTTTATTGAAATTGGAATGAGAACTGATAACGAGTATCATATCATTATTAATTTTGACTTATAAAAACCAGCTTATAAATAACCAACAATAAATAAAGTGATAACAATCGAGTAAGAGGGAGTGTGAAGGAGGAGAAAGCATTTGAAATGTATTTAGTTAGTGTAATTACCTCCACTCCGTATCCACCTGCGTCCAAACTCCACAGTTCAACCAGCACCGCGCACCCGAAAGGTGGAGGAATGTAATTATCAACACCCAAAACCGATAAGAACGATGTCACCATCGTGTCGTGCTAAAAATAAAAATCCATCCACACACGAGAGATTTTAAGAAAGATTAAAAAATTGTTGTTTTCTTTCTTTTTATTACCGATGAGTAAAACAACGCTTTTCGCCCGTTCAACTGATTGTTGGCAGCCAAGTTCATGTTATCGAGCATTACACCTAATAACGGACCTGAAAACAAACACAGATAAAATTCTTTTTAATACGAAACCATACTAATACAGTAATTATAATCAATCTAGAAAAAGCAGGTTTTAAAATAATGAATGACCTGCTCTGAGTCTGGCTAGTTGAGGTAGACTATACTCGTAATAGAAGCTGAGTTCGTACAGGTAGAGCATCTGGTCCCACAGAGGAGCCACCCACGAAGGAATTGACAAATTATGCGCCATCTGATCGATTTGTAATCATTTCTTAATTTAATAGAAATTAATAAACAGTTGAGAGGGAGGGTTACTCACGTCGCATATGAGGGCGTCAGTGACGTCGTAAAGGTTGAAAATGTCTGTCACCACCATTTTAGTATAATTAGCCACGGTCGAATAAAGTTCCTACAAAAAAAAAAAAAAAATACATAAAGTCATTTCAACTTAGTAAGACTTTTGGAAGTCAAAATGCATTAATTTTACCGCATTTTCAGCGTTGATTTGTTGCACTTCTGGAGAAACTTTCACAATGTTAAATAATTCATTAAATTTTGGGCATTCGGAATCGGGTGAAACAATCTGTTTTTTTAAATTAAATGAAAAAATTAACATTTTAAAAAGTTGAAACTTGTAATTTTATTATTTTTATACGTGGTCATTCGGTATGGGCCTGGTATGAACGGGAATAGGTTGCCAGTCGATAGAGTCATCCCACACTTGTTCTCCCACCGGAGGGAAAAAGCCTTTTACGAACGAAAAATTTAATTAAGATTTTAGAAATAATTATTTAATTTAAAATTTAAAGAACCTGCTAAATTGCAGTAAGCACTCTGCAGCGTTCTGTCCTTATCAGTGCTGTTGATTTGTATTTCCTGATGACCGTAGGACGAATTGATAAAGCCACCCCAACGTTCGCGAAGATATTGACCTAAACCGTACAGTTGATTTTTGCCAGTCTAATATTAACAATACAAAATTAATTGTTTGTTTTTCTTTTGTTATTTTTGGATTTTAAAATAACATTGGTCAGCTGTCCGTATCCGTTAGTCACTGTCAACCAGTAAGGGTTGTTGACGTCATTGGGAATAGGTTTATCCGGGGATCTATCTCCGTGACGATGCAACTGAAAAATAATAATTCATTTAGTATTTAATGAGCCAACATTTCCACAATTAATGTCACACATTATTTAATTAGGTTGGCATACTAAGATTTATCTAGTTTAATTGTGAAAAAAAAATTTTCTCTTAATTAAAAGAGTTAATTTATTATTTTGTAATATCTTCCAGCAAAGTAATTAAACAAAATTTCCATTCAATAATTAAACAAAATTTCCATTCAATAATTAAACAAAATAACCAAATTGTAATCATCGATAAACATTAAATTGAATCTAAAACTATTAAAAAAACATAAGAGAAATAATGTCTTACAAGCTGAACGAGTTTGAGCGTGTCAGCTCGCGTTCCGGTTCCTCCTAATATTAATAGTAGAAGGCAGGGGGTGAGGTACCTCATCTCCAGCATCATTGATAGTGATTTGCGGTAGACGACATGGACTGCTGAACAACAATCGAAATAGCCGGCGAGTGAACAAAATTATTGTTAAAAATTGGAAAAAAAAAACTCCGTGTTCGCCGATTAAAAGCTTTAATAATAAAATTCGCTCGATAGTAGTAATTATTATTATTGGTCGTCATTGACTGATTGATAAGATAAGGAGCGAGAGGGAGCAAAGTATTTTACCTCGTTTCGAATAGGCTACTCTTTATAACGAGGATACTATTACATTACATAGAATTTAATTTAATAGAGATAAAAAAAAATAATTCCAAAAAAATATAGATGTCTCTCTGTGCAAAATTAATTTAATTAACTGATAATTATTATCTCTGACAAAACAGATAAAACTCTTAGCAATTAAAAAAAAAAAAACTTGATTAAATGTAAAGTTAAGCTTTGAAAATTTATTTGAAATTTTTGGTGGTAAAAAAGTGATAATTAGAACACATTTTTTTTTTGTTATTAAAATCACGTGACTGATTGTTATGCATGGTACTATTTAAATACTAAGTGATGAATTCAAATTAAAAGGTTTTGCAGGCAGCGTGTGGGGAGTAGGAAAAAGGTTGGAAATAACGGATTGGTTTGTAATGAGAAAGATCATTAATTATCGGTAATTCCGTTGAGTACTAAAGCATAGGTGAGAGCGGTTCCTGCAATCTATCAGTGAGAAAAAAACAACTTTTAAGAATCACAAAAAAACAAAAAATTTTAATACCGTGAAAATAAAGGTTTTCTTAACCGGGAAAAACCCGCCGTAAGTCAATTCTGGCCGATTAAGTAATTGCTCATTCAGATATAAGATGTAGTTAATGTGCTCCTATATAAAAAAAATAATTATAACTTCCATCAATTAATTTTGATAACTAGTTTGTGAAAAATACGGCTGAGCAGTTCTCCAATTCTTGCATCGAATTCGGTAATTTAGTCAAAGTTAACGAAGATTTCAACTGAAATTAAATCAAAATTTAAATTTAAAAAAATGTAAAATTTCCAAAAAAGATTTCGACTTTACTCACTTTATCGTTGAGACTGGAACATATTAAATTTTTGACGACGAAAGCGATGACTTCGAACACGTTGAAGACGGTGCTGGAGGCGAAAGACAAGCTAAAGTATTGGCTCTGCAGCATTTGCACGCAAACGATGATGACCAAGAGCTCGTGGACCAAAGTGGCCATCATGAAAGTCGAAAACATGGCGTCGGCGTGTTGAGCCAAGAGCACCAAAGTCTGGTGTTTATGCTGATGATAAGCTATAGACTTTTTCTTAATATTACTCTCCTTCGCCTCATCATCTTCGAACGTGAGACAATTATCCGAAATAAACGACAGCAGCAGACAAATAAAAATAAACAAAAAATTCATAAAAATATACAGCGATGCCACGAAAATGTACCACCACACCATGAGAATTTGTTCGAGGCGTAAAATGATGAAATGATCGTCATTGTCATCGCGGTAATCGATTTCCGAGCAGACGGTGTAAATGACGGAAAATAATACGGCTACCGCGAAAGTGAATAGACAAATAATTTTCGCCCCGGAGCGGATCTTATTGAGAAAAATGGGCCATCGACGTCCGAAATACAAGCGAGTGACCACGGCCATAAAACACCGCAAATGGTAGGAAAAGTGGTTGAATTTCCAAATCATGTGCGTGTACAGGCCGAAGGTCAAATATCTGACGGTGTGCACGCCCAGCCATAAGCACAAGTTATTCACGTTGAACATGCCGTACAACACGAAGGAACTGAGAATGGCGACGGAGAGAAAGCAGAGAAAAACCAGGGCTAAGTAATTCAAAAATATTATCGGGTAGTTTTTCGACTTTTTCGAACCACTCTCGACATCATCCACTTGGCTGTCCAATCGTAAACCGTAGAACTTGAACATCCGCACGATGTTTTGGAGACCTAAAAGTTTATAAACAGCGCCGATCGACACCTTTTCTCCCGCGCCATCGCTCAATCCCGTCGAAGGCTTTTCGTTTCCAAGCGGCAGGAAGACCTGGGCGCCTGGAGAGATGTATAAATCTGCGGGTTGAAAACTCATTCTGGATTTATAATTTTTTAATCTCAAGTTTAAAGGATGATTATTCGCGTGCTGGATTCTTCAATCTTACTAACGAAGTGAGCCCTGGAAATTACGCAGAAAAGACGCGATCGAAATTTGCTATAAAACAAAACAAACACAATGCGCTTGTTAACCGCTAAAAGTTGTGTACCGAACACTATAATAAATTGCAGACTTATAATGCTTAAGCAAAGATACTCTCTCTCTCTCTCTTACGGTAATAATAAATGTATCAGAATCGATATTGTATTACAACTATTACTTTGATCACTCAACCTGCAGTAGCTATTATTTTAAAAGCTTTTTAGCTTCAAAGGATTCAATTATTATTGCGTTAAAGATTGTCAATAAATTTCGTAAATAATAAAATGCTAGTAAAATTGATAATAATTATTGAAGGGCTTGAACAGATGAATGAGTAGGAATTTGCACGTAAAAATGTCGTCACGTCAATCTCGTTTTTGCATCAAAATGAGATTTAGAACATCCTTTAACTCTTAAAAAAAAAAAAAAGTGGAGAAATAGAGCTGTCAACTTGTTGCTGCAAGCTTTTTGCATAAACGAAAGTGACAGGATATGGTCTCGAAAAACTATTTCGAACTTTTAATAATAAACTTGGTAATTTTAATAAAATTTCAAATAAAACGGTGTATACACAGAGCAATAAAATGATCAACTTAATGTTTGCTTAAATAATTGAAATGCGCCTGAAAAAAAATAATGGGAAGGGTTGGGTTGAAGAAGAGAGAGAGAGAGGGATGGAGGGGAAAAAAATGATAAAGCGGAAGTCGCGATGATAATTACGTAGTCAGATGTGACAATGACGTTTTCAGTAGAGCATGTCTCCATTGGGAAATCGAGAGCTGCCGTGAACTACAAAAAAATTTATAACAATTATTATATTCATCATTTGAGGTCATTTACAGCTTGTCCTACATCTCCCATCACAATTCATTGATTATTGTTATATTACATTTTAATTATTATTATTGTGGAATCAAAACATTTGATTTTGAAATGATTATTATCTACTGTAGTATATTAGCATATAGCACCGGTTTCATTATTTCAAACCCTACCAATGACGTTACTCCGTTTAACTCTCTAAAAAGTTTGGTTCGTGAAGAAATTTCGTATTAAAACTTTTATTGTTTCAGCTTTAGTTGCGCAAATAAGTTAAAATTTGGACAGTTGAAGCAAAAATGACAGCAATTAGAGCGCAATCTGCGTATCTAATAAAGTAATTTGGGTTTTTAGAGCGTAAATTAAGCATTTACGGTCCACTTTTTGATCATTAATAACTTCTTAAATGACTTTTTACTATCTTTAACTCCTTTTGCGTGAGTAGTTTCCTCTTAAAATTCTATGTAAGCGAACATTTACTTCTTCAAATACCATTTTTGTTAGTGTTTACTTTCAAAAATCCCATCTAAACAAGTGTTTACGCTTTAAAACTTCAATTAAGCGAGTGTTTGCTGCTCCCTCAAACTCCATTTATGCCAATGTTTACATCTTAAAACTTCTCAACAACTTCTCAATTTTACCCTTTTTATTGTAAAACTCAAAGTTAAACCGTGAACTCAAAGTTAAACCGTGAAAACTGCAGGTTTTAAATTCCCAGAACGCGCCCTGTCAAATGTAAACAAAAAAAAAGTAAAATGCGTGAGAATAATTTTGGTACCTGAGTGAGGGTTTCTGTACACGTTGGAGCCTTGATTGACCGAAGTCCTCCTGGAGGGAACCTGTTTCTGAGCTAATATAGACACGGCGTTACCGTTACTATTATTCAACTGCGCCGCTGCTCGCAATTCGAACGTACCGGAGCGCCGCTTCACGTTGCACACGCCCCACTGCCTGCACGTGTTGCTCACTTGCTGGCACATGCGTTTGGCGCAGAAGGCGAACACCACGGGACTGACCAGGCCGTTGGCCAGAGCCAGCGCGAACACTCCGATCAAAATGTAATCGTTGTCGGAGCGAGCGGAGCACTCGGGACAAGCCAGCACCAAATGCAGGTACAGAGGAGTCCACAAAATGGCCGCGATGACCGATAAAATAGCCGCCGTACTGGTATAACGCGCTTCCAACCTCCGCCGACTGCGACTCGACTTCATGTTCAACGTTAAACTGGTGGGTTTTCTCACCGTTAAAATGACGTAAGAGTGTAAAGAAGCCATTACGAGTAAACAAAATATAAAAATGGCGGCTAAAGCCACGAAATACGTTTTTCTATACAAATAGAAGAAAATGCAATACCGAAAATTGGTCCTCCAACCGAAAATAGGCAGAAAGCCCAATACGACCGATAGCGTCCAGGTGATTAGGGGAGGGAAACACGATCTACATCCGGTCGACCAGAATTTCCGGTAGGAGATGGTGTTGGTAGCTTGAAATATCCGGTCAATGGCGATGACCAAGTGATGAAAGAGAGCGGAAATGAGGGTGGAGAAGAGGAGGGAGTTGGTGAGCACGCACTCGAAGCTGCGGTTGCGATGCAGAGGGTTGGGGGCCAGAGCGGAAGCGATGAGGGAGGTCATGACGTAGACGGTGATGGCCCCGTGTAAGCAATAGGCGGCGGTTAAACTGCTGAAGAGTTTGGAGAAGGGCGTGGAACGACGTTGCGGCGTCTCGCCTTGGAGCGAGACCAAGAGCCAACCGTTGAGCATCATGACTAAGAGACCTAAGCACAGGTGGGGCACGTAGATGGAGAGGCGCGTGTCCTGGCTGACGTCGATGTAGCTGAGGACGGCGGTAGAGATGACGCCGCCGAAACGAGTGCGCGTGCGCGTCACTACGTAAGTCACTACGCATTCCGTGAAGTTGGTCCATTCGAGCTTGCAGTAGCCGCTGGTGATGGCCCTACTCATCGGCTCGTTCAGCAGTAACGTCATGCACATTTTTTTTTTTTTTCTTTCTAAAAAAAAATTAATTTTTTAATTAAATTAATAATTAAATTTTTAATGATTTTAAGCGCGAGTTTCGCTCGTGTGTTGTCATTTTGAAGTTGAGAGAGAGAATGATGAAGGTTGGTCCTCTTTTTACCTCTGTGTGTGTGTGTGTGTGAACGGGGGAAGAGGAGGGGTTCAAGCGGATGTACGCTCGAACACAGAGGGTGAATGAAACGGATGGTTGACATCACCACGCACTTCCGATTTCATACACACACCGGGCCATTTTCATTTTTTTTTTTTTTTAATTTATTATTTGAGGAGGGGTTTTTGTTTGTATTTTTTATTTCATTACTTTTTACTTCGGAGAAGTTTTCGTTTTTTTTTTCTCTCTCTCTCTGTTGTTGTCAGAGAGTGATTTGAATATATTTTAGAAAATTTACATAGACAAAAATTATTTATGCAGTGTTTTTAGCGCTTCAAAGGAGTTAAAATCAATTCAACAATATGAGAAACATAATTTTATTAAAAGTAGTATGTGCTCCAATATTTTATTTTAGAGTACACATACTTTTCATAAAATTATGCCACCGACTTGACCCTGAATTCTGCTTTGGCTACAGGCTACATTTAACTTGTATTTTTTTTGAAGAGAAATAGAAAAAATTATTTTTGTCCTCAGGCACCATGTAGACCCGCTAGGCCAATGAGTTTACCTCAAAATCTAAAAAAAAACAATATATATTGTAGGAAAATATGTTTTGATATATCGAAATACTAAAGTGCATGCAGAGCACGGACTGATCTTTCTATTTCCTTTCTTAACAAAACAAAAACAAGAGAAAACCCTCCGCCTTCTTTTTCTTTCTCTCATTACATATGAAATTTAAATAACCCCGCTATCATCTTTTCTACGTCATGTTTCTTCGCTTGCACCACGTGAAAGGGTTTGATCTCGTGATCAGCTGTTTAGCCGACTACTGCACGAAACAAAATCACGATAAAGAGAAAAAAAGAAAAAAAATCAAGCATTTCAATTATCTAATTAACATTATTTTAATAATATTTATCAGTCTGTCGATCAGCCTGAATATTATTAATAATTATAAATTTTACCAATTTAAGAAACCTTACTTCATCAATTAAATTACGGTAGATTTTAAGAACAATTTCCAACTTACTAAAAATTATACCGTTTTATCTTATTTCCCTGTCACCTGCGACCCGGATCACTCTGTCTGATCCGTTCACTCGAGTTCGATGCAGGCTGTGCCATCTAGCGCTTGTTTTTGACACGCTCCCATCACAGCTCATTTGAAATATTCTTCGACTAAAAAAACCAGAGGGATACTGGTATTTAATATTATAGATTAGACCTACAAATTACCAAAAAAAAAAAAAAAAACTCACTCAATAATTGAACCTGCTGAAATAGTTGATGCAGGGCTATACACTCTAGCGAGATCTCATAGCGTACGTGAACTGCACACCGATTATCCGAACACGCCGTACAATTGCACACATTACAGTAATAATTAAGCAAAATTCGAACCAATCCAATCCTTCTCTCGGTACATCAATTATTGCAGCATATTTTGAAACATTTTCAGTAGAAACGCGCACAAAAAACACGCCGATCGAAGCACGTCTGATCCCGGCCACGCACTCAAGGAAAACTACCGCAGGTGCAGAGCGTCGTAGAAAGCCCAGGTTGATCAACGGCGAGGTCAACGTCGAATGCGGTTGAATAACGTTATTCAACCGCAGCAGCATCAGCTATCAACATAAAGTCGTAACGCCGATCGAAATCTTCAAACCTCAGGTGTAAACAGGAGCAGATAATCCGTGAAAAAACAATCCGATGACAGCGGTAATTATAACGCAAAAACCACGCGCGTAGAGAAAATTGTACATTCGTTCAACACGGGGCAGTATGTGCTAGCACCGCTGGCTCCAACGCACTGGCACTTCTGGGGTTTCTGCACGCCCCGGGATTGGCTGCTACGTCACACACCCCTTCGCTTAGAAACTTCTAGAAAGAATAATTCTGGTTCCGCATCCGAAATGAAGAAATTGCGGACTTTGAGAAAGCGACCCAATTTCAGAAATTCCCGACGTCTGAGAAATGCTATCTAATTTCAGTAATGTTAGAAATTTTTCCGTACGTCTGAGGAAAACTTCCGGAAAGTATACAGTTTTGCTATATCTGCCGTGAAGAAATTGCGGACGTTTGAGGTAGATTTCCGGAAGGTAGACGTTCAGCTTCGGTTTAATTTTTAAAGAGTCATTTTGCCGCTTTCGTATTTTTTGACTCGTAAATTAAAAGGCGGCGCTAGTGTCGCCGATAAGTTTTTATCCAGTAAATTAAAAGGCGGCGCTAACATCGCCAAGACCCGATTCCTCTAGACTCTTGTTTAGGAAGAATTTCTTAACGAGATCGAGCCTATGGGAATGTTGACTGTGTCGAGTTTAAATTATGTAATCATGAATTAAAAGTAACGTTAAATTACATTTTAATTGCTGACATTAGATTAAAATTTAATTATCTTTTACCTGATACCTTAATTTATCCGTTTCAAGCGTTATTTCTACTTTGCTTCCAAAATAAGCACACGTAAAAGTTAGAAAAACTGATGTTTCTCATTATTTTAAGAGAACAAATTAACATAATTCACATATTTAAAGCATTCTGAACATTACCTAACAGTTATTTTTGTAAAAAAATTACTTTTAGATTTTTTTGATGTTTTGTGTCTACGTGTATATGAACAGGGAACACCAAATCACTCCGTATTTTCAACGAGAATCACTTTTTTCTTAATTATTGTTTAAAATGTTTAAAAAATAGCTAATAAATGTTAAGAAAGCTTTATTATTGCTAATTATGTTAATTGTTTTAGTTAAAATAATTAAAAACATGAATAATAACGAAATAAATGAGAAAAATGGAAAGGAAATGACGTAAGCAGTCGTGACTATGCAATGTGCGCATGCGCGACATTCCAATTTTTAGCATTGGAGGGAGGGGTCTGATTCTTAGGGGGTTAGAGCGCAAAAAAGAACGATAAAATTAATGCAATTAGCGACGCTGCGCTCTACGTAACGTTAGCGACGTTAACATCGATGACGTAGATGACGTCATTAAATAAATAATTATAAAAATTAAAAATATAGAAATTGTTGATAAATAATTTTCAAATAAACAAAATATTTTAATGTAGGAAATTATTCTTTTACATTTAAAATTTACATAACACGAGATCATCTTCATTACGTCATGTTTCTTCGTCTTGACCACGTGACAGTTTTGACATCGCGACCTACGCGCCAAGATCTTTGCTACGAATAGTGAATCAGCTGTTTAGCAGACTGCACGAATCAAAATCACGGTAAGTAAAAATCAATTAAGAATTTCAAATCTAATTAAACATTATCTTAAATATTATTAGTCTGATTATTATTGATAATTATATTTACGATTTTAGGAACCTTAATTCATTAATTAAATCACGGTAGATTAAGCAAAATTTCCATCTTCGTAAAAAGTATACCTCTGAAGTGAAACACCTAAGGTAAATTAGGTATTAATAAACATTTAATTGCATAATTATAGTTGCGGTAATTAATTATAAATTTAATTTAGTTTTTCTTAGGTTTTGTAGACAATTGTTTTGAACGAAACCGGTGATTTTCTGGCCTGGGATCCTCGCGGATTTCTCGATTACCATGAGATTAATCGTATTATCTGCGCTGCTTTTGGTAAACTCTTGTATTAACATTATTTCTGGGTCTGATTCCAAGTGCCTTCCCACTTACCTCTGCGTCAACCGCGTCCATAAAGAGTTCGATGCAGACTCAAACTGCCAGTGCGACAGTGCGTGTCGAGTGTACGGAGACTGCTGCGCCAACTCCCCGTTCTTCATGATCAACGAGACTCGATGGTTGACGCGGATCTGGAAGTGCGTGAATCTGATGGAGTACGGCGGGATTTATATGCGCACCGCTTGCCCCCCGTCTTGGCCTCGAGACGAAGTCAGAGTCAAGTGCGAAGAGGGTGGCGTTCTACGCGAAGGCAGCAGCGCGGTGGCCGATCCCATCGCTATGACTCCCGTTACCAGTTTGCGAACCGGCGTCACTTACCAGAACTTTTTTTGCGCCTTCTGTTCGAACGATTCCGAACCTTCCATCTATTGGATCCCGCGCATCGAATGCGAGGATTTTCTCTACTACAACTCTACTCTGAAGAACGTGAGCGGAGAGTTCGTGTGGTCCAGACTCAAGTTCAATCGAGACATTCTCAGATGGGGCGTGTATTTAGAGAACGTGAATGTGAACGCGCCTCCACCTCATTTAGCTCACATTAAGACGCTGACGGGACAAGATTTTGTGGTTTGTAACGTGATGGTGCAGATGCCCGCGAGAATCGAAAGAAACGTGAGGAGATGTAAGGATTGGGTCGATGAATGTCCGGCCGAGTGGACTGATAATAGTGTGAGGGATATGTGTCACTCTTACACAGCTGTCACTTATCGTAATTATTCTCAAACAATTTTATAATACATTTTTATGTTTTAAATTAATTTTCGTTTTTTTATTTTACAGTTATTGGTGACCTGAGCCTTCGTTATCGCAACGTGCACTGCGCCATGTGCCATAACCAATCGTTATCCCATCTTTCCTGTTTTTCTGACTTCCAGTCTCGCAACGTCAACCCCATCTCCTTCGCCCCTAACTTCGCTTTTTTATTCGACTTGAACGAGAAGAGTGGAGAAATTGTAGGAAAAGGGCTTCGTTGTTCCGGTCACGGTGAGATTTACGATCCATTTTTCAAAATCTGTCGTCAAATGGTGTGCCTCGACTCGCATTACAAACTCTACGAACAACACTGCGTGCCGTCGCAGGAAACAACCACCATAAGTACTGTTATTAATTCAACTAACAACGTCACTCGTTACTCTATTTTTGACAAGTTCCGATAACATAAGTATAGTTTCGTGTCGGAGCTTATAATGCCAGATTATTCCTTTAGTTCAGATCACACGTCGAAACTACCGCAGTCACTGCGAAGCTGGATGCAGGGATCGAGATACTGTTCTCCCCTAAATGATAACGGGTTAGAAGTGAGGGTGTTAGCGAAACTTCGGGTCAGATCCTCTTTCAATCGACAATTAGAGTAATGTATAGCCTACTGGTGAGCTTAATCTAAGGAACAGACTGATAGTTGTTATTAAAGAACTGGTCAGCGAAACTCATACTGTAATAGAAATCTCGTGATAGCTTACCTCGCGGCTGAAGAAGCATTGGACATTGTAAGTTTACGCAGACTTCATTACAGTTTATTTTTGCTCGCAAAATTAAATCAAACAGTTTTATTCATTGTATTAAAGTATTTTTTTTTTTAGCAAACAATTACCGGTATTATTATAACGTTTTGACTGCACACTATTTTAAAGACACATCAACTGTTGCATCAATCTTCGCCGTATTTCAATGTTGTTATTTGCCACCTCGCAATTGAAGAACATGAATAAGCCAATTCAGTGGTGGAACGAAACATCAAAATTGAAAAGAATCCAAAAACATTTTGAATTTCATTCAACATTCCAATTGTTCCAGATTCAGCTGATAAATTTGGCCACCTTTTTAAATCCACAATAGAAAGAAATACCTAAAAGCAGTGATAATCCAACACATGGTGAAATTGACGAAAGCTCATCAGACGAAAGCATCTTTATTTTCATTTTTATTTATTTATTTTATTTAGGTTTCAACAAAACATTGATTTCATAACACTCGCTCAGTTGGGACGACATCGAGCCTCCTAAGACCAGAATGTCTTGCAATTGCAGCTTTCCAGGTACAGAATCTGAAGTAATAATAGAAGGAATTATTTTAATAATAAGAAAATAATCTATTTAAGAAGTTCTAACGCAATAGTGGTTTTGCTTTGGACTCCATCCCATGCGTAAACATTCGAACAAAACAATGACTTTAAAGTTACGGAGATGTTGAAGCGAGCGGAAAAAGTGGTACAAAATAAAAAAAAAATTGATGAAGGAAGAGAATAACACAAGTCTTCTTACCTCTGCTACTTTGAAGCGCCGCCGGTGTCCAAGATTTAGGAGTTTCAAATTTCGTGTCTTTATCAATAAATCGTTTTGCAAAGTAATGCTTTCATAGTTAAACTTTGGATTTGTAGGTTTGGGTAGTTAAACAATAAGATTACGCAATTGTAATTACAGATTTCATCCCGT
>JAQGAZ010002398.1:0-18138 GCA_034692225.1 Polydesmus complanatus
TAGTCAGCCTTATCAGCGAATGGATGCGCTCTCAAGTTAAGGACTTGTGATGGCTCTACTCCTCCAACCACCACTTGATTCACACTGCAGAAAAATGTGAAATTGCAATTATGAAGAGGTGATTTATTCAGCAAGTTTTTTATTTTAATTGATACAGTTAAATTATAATTTCTTGCATAATAGCTATTTCTGGTGCTCTAAAATTTCAATTTCGTTAAGAAAATAGTGAGTTTCAATTGCAAAATAGAGTTATAGTAAATTTGAATTTTATTCGCAGAATAGGGCAATTTAGCATGCTCTAAAACTTCAATTTGTCTTGCAAAATCAAGTGATTTAAAGTGCACCAAAACAATATTCGTTTCTTCTTTCGCACAATAGAGCAATTTAATGATCTAAAACTTCAATTTATTGTGGAAAATACAGTAGTGGATTTCAATTGCAAAACATAGTTACAATAAAAGTTCAATTTATCTTGTAGATCAACACTTTCCTGTGGTAAAACAGTTGGAATGTGAGTTATCACCATTCCTTCTCTTGAGATCCATGCAGCAATTCGAGGATAAGGGTGCTAGTTTTCGGTTGTGATAATGAATCTGTTCTGCTGGTCTAGTGCCTATGCATGAATTTCATTATTACAAGCGAAGATAGTCAGCCTTATCAGCGAATGGATGCGTTCTCAAGTTAAGGACTTGTGATGGCTCTACTCCTCCAACCACCACTTGCTTCACACTCTGCAGAAGAATGTGAAATTGCAATTATGAAGAGGTGATTTATTCAGCACGTTTTTTAGTTTCATTGATACAGTTAAATTATAATTTCTTGCATAATAACTATTTCTTGTGCTCTAAAATTCCAATTGCGTTAGGAATATAGTGAGTTTCAATTGCAAAATAGAGTGATAGTAAATTTAAATTTTATTCGCAGAATATTGCAATTTAGCATGCTTTAAAACTTGAATACAGTTCAAGCTCCCCCAAAAACTAAAAAAGAAAAGTCGCGAAAGAGAACATTTTTAACGGTTTGTGTTTTTAAGTAGAATCCTTGTTCTCACAATAGCGTTTTAATTACATTGGCAAAAATATATTTCAAAATGCCAGAAAATGTCCCTAAAGGCGGTGTTGTTTATTTAAATTAGCTCTAGTATTTGCCAACTACATGTACTAGCCTTCTCACGATGGAGAGCGACTAGCCTTCTCACGATGGAGAGCGACTAGCCTTCTCACCTAAAGTCCTAGAAGCGACTTTTGTACAATTTAGAAATAGTTCTGTGCAATGATGGTAGGGGTGGGGCACAGTGGTAGACCACCTCCTCGTGGTCTGTCATTGATATGTCATTACAGAGCGAAAATTTGATTGTTTTCACTAAATCATTTATTTGATTCAAAAAGTTGGTTGTCATTCTTGGTGGAGAGTGAGTAATTAGCAAAAGTAATGTTTGGTGCTTTATGCAATGAATAGCGTATCACACTTTTTAAATTATCGTTATATATGCTTTGAATATGGCTATAATTTTTTTGGTTTTGTTTTCAGTAATATGTTTGCGTTTTAAAAATTTGAGTAATATAGAAGCACATGAGCTCATCCACTAATTTTTAATCCGCCCATCCGCCCGATAATTAATTACAGTATTAGGCCATTTAACCCTTTCAATACCATTTTTTTTTTATCAAGTTTTTTTAAAAAAAATTTTTTTATTAAATTTAATTATAATTAAATAAAATAAAAAAAAATTAAAAAATTTTTTTGGCACTTTTATTTTGGCAAGTGGCCCACCTTGTTGCGTAATACCAACGGGACACATGTCACCCACATAAAATTTAAGTGAAATACCAATGGGCCACATGTGTCCCACGCATGTGTAAGTAAAATACCAATGGGACATTATGTGTCCCACGCATGTGTAAGTAAAATACCAATGGGACATATATGTCCCACGCATAGTGTAAGTAAAATACCAATGGGACACATGTGTCCCAATTATGTTAATTGAGCTGTATTACATTACTAATCCAACAGTATCCTAACTAAATTAATACAGTAATTAGAGAATATCTTTAGAATTGTATTTCTATAATTGTAAATAATTAATAATTACTGTATTAATTTAAAAATTCGTTGAAAATGCGATCCAAATTGGTACAGATCAACTAAATGACGTCAATCACAGAGTTTCAATAGGGGAAACCTCTTTTGAAAGGTGACCTTCATTTCCTCAATGCTATGGATAATTGGTGACCTCTTTTGGAGGCTTAGCTAACTAATCTAAGCATAGCGCGAATTTTTGAAGTTTCAATGGGACGTATGTGTCCCATTGGTAGCGAAAGGGTTAATAATGTTCACAGCTTTTTTTAAAAAAAAAAAAAGTTGTGCAAACCCAATGGAAAGTTACCGATGCTTGGCTAGCTCACGCACATCAAAATTAAATAGAATTATAAAATAAGAGAACATTATGTGCGGTAGTTAGTAGTTTAAGGCACAAAAATGGTAAATATGTTTTGGGTATAAATTCACGCAACAAACCGCGATTAGATTTTAATATAAAAGCTTGGATAATGTCGAGTGTTTTAGCATTGACTTTATTGCTTCAGCGTGTTTTATTTTTATAATTTAATTTAAGAATCTCCTGGCTTTCCGTCTGTCCAATGTTTGATGGTATGATTAACCTAGCAAACCTTGGGAGTTGATTCTCAGTATTTGTGTTTTCAAATTTTCCAATTATTCGTAAGTTGTTTACATTATGCATAGCTTTTATTACTATTATCATTATTATATTTCCTAATTAATTTAAGATAAAAAAAAAGCTGATAAGTAATATTTTACTTGTAAAGAAATAATTTATGGACTTTAATTGTATTAAATAATTAGAGGCAAACAATGGTAAACTTAAGATTATTATGAACATGTATTGGGATTTTCCTTTTATTACTTTAATTATTATAGGCTACTTCACTTTTTTTTACGCATAAACCAGATAATTCATCTTCTAGGTATAGGCCTAAGCAATTAACTTAATCGTAACTAGTAATCGCAAACTAAACTAAAAATTTTGGCATTTCGTAATTTTCGAAATTTAATTAGTTTTGAGATTTTATATTAAACTTTGAGATTTTATTTTGACTAAAAAAACAATTTTGTTTAAAATAATGGCTTGAAAAAATAATTTTTTAAATGATAGAAATGGCAGACTTCAAACTATAACGAGCGCTAAAAAACTGAAAAAAAAACAAACAACTGGTACGATAATAATAATAATCCATTTACATTTGCGAAGTACATTATTTCTTTTTTGGTGACATATTCGACCCATATAGCAAAAAATAGAAAAATAGGTGCGTCATTAATTCATTATTGATAGGGAATATCAAATGAACGCAATTCATTATCATAGAAAAGTAAAACAGTTTGGAATTGAACGTCAATAATAATAATAAAATGGTCACAATATTGTATTTGAATGAAAGACTGGAGGCCTAATAATAATAATTATTATTAACATTAATAATAATTATTAGGCTTACTATTGTTACGATTCCGTACATTACCTTACTTTGTTTTTACAATTAAAAATATACCGGTATATTAAAATAAAAGATTTAATTTAGTCATTTATTACATTTTAGTTATTAGATTATTAAACTTTGAAAAAATTAAAATTTAAAAACTAAGTTACGGGTAAGTAGGCTTGCTCAGACAAATTTCTATAACAACGATTACAGTACAAAAAAAAATTCAAAAAAATATTAATACTACCGGCACCGTATATAAAATGCTTTAAAATAAAAGTAAGGCCTAGTACGTCATTGCTTAAATTAATTAAAATGGACCCCAATTTCTTATTTTTGTTATGGAATTGGTAAATCATCTAAAAACACCAAATTCAAATAATCGATGTACGCAATTATTGTGAATGAATATTAAAATAAAGCTAAATTCGTATAACGAACATTTCGCGTGAATTACGATTAGTTATTCCATTTATGCAGTAAATAATATTAATTTAGTAAGTCATTGAATTATTTAGTAATATCAACACTAACGTGGGAGGAGGACTCATTCACAAATTTTACGTGTTTGTTTCGTAATTCAGATAGGGATTTTAAGAGTAATTTGTATGCACAAAAGTCCCTATATAAGGCATGCTCAAACTATTGGAAATCACTTCTCAACTTCATTCCAATACACTCAACTAAAAGTGTCTGTTGCAATTTAAGTAACGGTACATTAACTTTAACAGTTCATTAATAGTAGCAATGGCAGTTTTAGCTCGAATTTCGTTTTTCTTGGCCGTTTTTTGCATCGTTTCTCAGGTTTGTATAATTATTTTAATAGAAAAGCAAACTAATTAATACAAGACAACTTAAAGTTTAGTAGCTTAAATCAAAGTTTCATAAAATTATAGTTATTAATAATTTTCTTAGTTTAATTTTTTTAATTATGGTATTATTTTTCCAAAAAAAAAAAATTGCTGGAACAAAAACATTTTGTAAGTTAAATACCATAAATTAAAAAAACTTGTATAAATCGTTGTTCAAATTAGGTAATTTTTTTTTGTTTTTAGTTCAAAAGTTTTCAATTTTTTAGAAAAAATATTTATAAACTTTTGAAGTTCAAAAACATTTTGTTGAAATGTTTCAATTTATAATGTAATGCTTAATTTTAATTTTTAAAAGCAAAAACAATTAAGTACGAGTATATTAAGTTATTAAATTTAAAATACGGAGTAGCTTACTAAACGTGATCGTTTTTATACAGAACAGCGTTGTGCATATGGCTTTACCAAGTCTTGCAACACTACCAAACTCTTTTAGCATTTTAACTCGTGGACTATGCGCACCCGGAAGTCCCCTTCCATCATCCCTTTCTGGTTCAGGAGCTTCAACGCAATCTCCACTGTCCCCGGCTGTGCTCCAACAAATCATGTCGGCCGTCCAAGCAGCACTTAGCTCTTTGCTTGGAAATGGTACAAATCCTCTCGGTGGTGCTACCCTTCCCGGCGGAATCCCAACTATTCCCGGCGGAGTCCCAACTATTCCAGGCGGAGTCCCAACTATTCCAGGCGGAGTCCCAACCGTCCCTGGAGGTGCCGGAGGCGCTTCAGTTGCAACAACCGCTGCCGCATGAGGTACTACGATTGAGGTGCGACGATTTGTCTAAAAATATAATAATTTAACTCTCACTAAGTCTTTATGTTATAACTTATAACTTTTGAAATTAATTATAATGCACTTGCTTAGCAATACCATACCCGCTGTACGCGATATTGTAAATTAGAGTGTTAGCACATGGGGTGACATTCTAGCGTCTCGAGGTTTTCTGTTAAATATTAGGTTAAATTAAATATTTGTAGTTTAAACATTTAAATTCTTTTACCGGTACGTAGGCAAATTTTAAGTAAAATAAACAATATGCAATGAATTTTGTTTTGAATAATTTATTTTTTAATAATTATGATTGAACTAAAATTGGCGACCAAAAATTCCGACTGCAGAATATAATAAAATATTATACAATAGTATTAAAAGCGCAGACTTTATATGATTCATGATTCTATCAGCTCTAGTTTGATTATCTGAATAACTAAATCTGACGAATACAAAAGCAAAATGAATCTCCGGTTTGGTCTATCGTAAATATTTAAATTTAATGTAGGCCTAATGCTTTAAAATACACATTTAGTTTTATAGCCAAAGTTTCAAATTTTTAAGCTGAAAATTTTGAAACTTTTTGTTTTTGATGACTATTAAAAACAAAACTCCAAGCACAAAGGCGGGTTTAACGACGAGAAAACCTAACTCGTGCACTCAAAACGGTATTAAAAAAAAAAAAACTTAAAATTAGATTATTGGTCACATCAAGTTGGACCTCCAAAGAACATTTTAACCAAAAATCGATAAATTTTTTTTTTTAAAAAGAAAAGCGTCTAATCTTTCAATAAGTGAGTTTATGCCCAATTTCAACAAAGGTTTGAAGATATGACATTAATACTTTTATTAATTTTACTTGGAAAAAAATTAAAGTTTTACTAAAAACTGTTTTAATTTTCCTAAAAAGTTTTTTCATTTCCTTAAAATTTGTTAAATGATCCAAAACTTTTTTTTTTTTTTTTAATTTTTTTTTCCTAATCTAATATTATTGGAGCTTGGAACTAAGGTCCTAAGAGTCTCAATGCTTTTTTTTAGTGCCATGGACTCGTGCCAAAGTGTTTGACTATTTTAGTTAATAAATCTAATAACTGCGAAATATTGTGTAACTCTAATCTCACGTTGAAATTGTATAATTCTAAATTGAAAATATATTTAAAATTGACAACTTAAAAGATTATTTATGCTACATTTTAAATTTAAAATAAACTGCAATTTTTTTTTGCTCAAATCAATGCTTTATTTATTATTATAATAATTGTTACACTACATAATTTTCCTCATGACCACAATAATATTATCAAATTATTTTTTTTTCAAACATTTGGTACCGGTACCTCCAAGTCCTAACAGGCCGCCCAAACTTCCAGAATTAGTTCCACCAAGGGTGGTTACACCGCCAGTGGTTCCCCCATTAGGAACGCCAAGAGCTCCGCTTAAAGGCTGAAAAATACCGGATGTCACTTGATTTAGCATATTCATTCCCTTAGCAACCATGTTTGAAGGATTAATAGATGGGAGTAGAGTTTGGGGAATATTCGATGCGACTTTATTGACTCCATTCCACAGAGTGTTTAAAAGGCCTCCCAAAAATCCCGCGTTGCCGTTAATATTTCCATTGAACGATCCTGAGGGAAATCCTGTTTCGTAATTCTGGGCGCCACACATCGGTGGAATTATTCCACTGGTCAGTTCAGATATCAGATTGCCAACCCATGACATTCCTTGACCGCCGCTTAATTGCGAAAACAAGCCGGATGTGAGAGTGTTGAGTATGTTCGGAAGGCTAGATTGGAATCCGGGATTTACGTTGAAAGATACGCCTCCTCCCCCGGGGTTTGCATTGAAGGATGCCCCTCCTAAACGCTTTTGAAGTTCATCTGCCTTTAATTAAAGATATGCACAT
Source organism: Polydesmus complanatus (assembly GCA_034692225.1). Lineage (NCBI taxonomy): Eukaryota > Metazoa > Arthropoda > Diplopoda > Polydesmida > Polydesmidae > Polydesmus > Polydesmus complanatus. Next base: position 7,048 of record JAQGAZ010002398.1, read on the forward strand.
AAAGTTAATAAACTAGATCACACTGAACACAATTCTGGCCTTTTTACTATTTATTTAAGAGTTAATTATTGTATAAATGATAATTATACTGGCATAAAAATAAGATACATTAAATAAATAAATAAAATTCATCAATATTTTGTTTGAAGGTTTTGATGAGATGTTTAGTTTTGAAAAAGTTACGTAGGCCTAATGCTAAAAAAAAAAAAAAAGCTCCAACCAAAAAATAAATGGAAGACACAAGAACGTAATAAATTAATTGAAACTATAAAAAAGTAACCAAGAATAATATCAAAATTATCCAAAAATAAATTGCTTATCCAATGAAATAATAGCTTCATTCTTAGAAAATTAATTTAAAAAAATCTATAAATGTTTTTATAAAAATGTAACATGATACCGGGATTGCAAAATTACTTGCAATGTATTAATTAAAATTATTTTAACATTATTTAGTGACAAAAAAAAAATATTACCTTAGCTTTGGCCAAAACTGCCAACAATGCTAATATCGCTAAGTATTTCATCGAATCAATTTCAAGGTAATTACAATGTGTTGGACTTAGATGAGATCTAGTGATCGAATAACAAAATCTCGACCTTATTTATATTTTTGCCCCCACTTTATCTCTCACTCACCTTTGACATGTTGATCGAAAAAGACAATTGGCCTATTTATGAACTGGATCATCAACATATGGCTAAATAATACATAAATCAACTTATTGAGTAAGGGCTATTGTGAGCTTTCATCTCAACTCTTGTTGTTTTATTTATTAGCAAAATCATTTGTTAGTGCATCAACGTCTATTAACATTGTGGGGCTATCATTATGCCAAATCAATCATCTTTTTGATTTTTTCTTTTCTTTCATAAATCTTTTGTTGAGGAAAAATGGCAAAAAAATAAAACGTTTCAAGCGAATTACATCAAAAGTTATACGTAAACAAAAGAATAATATTTAATTTCTCATGGACGAAGAAGTAATATTAGGGATCGAAGGTTCCCAACGTCGCATAACAGCAATAGTATACATGTAGTGTATTTTCCCAGAAAGCTGATGAATTTTTCCTCCTGCGAGCGGCTGTTTTTATCTCGGCAAAATATTTTTTATACAACAAACACTTTTTTCTGTTAATGGCTGGTTTTCCCCAGTTATTAGTTATACAGTAATATATTATACTCGAGCCCAGTTGTTTTTTTTTTAGAAATTTAGAGAGCCAACTTACAGTAGATTAATCACCGTCCGCTTTCGCCCATAGATTCATTCTTAAGACCGCACAATGGAGGCCTACAATGTACATTGGCGTTTCAAATTTTAGCTTGTTTCCTCCCTAAAATGTAAAATTTTTTATGCGTTGAACTGGAAATATTGGGTTCTAGCGTGTTCAATTTCAATACATAGCCTATTATGCGATTATACATAATGCTCATATTAGAATATTTTTATGTGCCAAAAAAGTATCAAAAAAATGAGTTGAGTTTAAACAAAATTAATTCAAACGTAAACGAAGTTATTAGTTATCATTTTTTATTTTAAATGGATAGACAATTTATAGCTCCAACCAAACTTCTGTAACAAAAACGACTAATTTATTTAATTTAAAGTACCGGTACTTTGAACTTTTAAAATCATGACTAAATGTTTTGAGACAACTATTTATTTGAGATAGTTTTACATAATTATTATTAAGAAGAAAAAAAAGTGCACAAATAGATTTTATTTCTGTTTGAATGAGCAAATTTGAATTGGTTGGGTCTCAATCTCAATTAGGTTTCCGTTTGCATCATAAACTTTAATATTTTTCTGGCTCGGTAAACGTGCTTTTTTTGATCGAAGATAATCTATTTGAAGTAATAAAGCCATTCGTTGCAGTTCTAAATTGGATAACTTCTTGGTTTCTTCAGTTTCATAATCAAAAATTGGGTCGGAGTGTCTCTTTTTTGAAGGTAATGGATTTTCCTGAATATACATCGTGCTTTCAACATTATTAGTTTGTTTTTGATTCGGATTTATTGTTCCTTCAACTGAAATCACATCTAAATATGAACAAAAAAAAAAAAATTAAAAATAAATATTTTCTACCATTGAGAAATTATTAACATTATCAATTCACCTGATATCTGTATGGCAGCACTATTACCCTCCATAACATCAAGCAATAATTGCTCTCCATCGCTGAAAACAACGTGTTTATTGCCAGCCTTTTTTAAGAGAATTTTCTTCCTAACGATAGTTTTTAAATTGTTGAATTTTTTAAAAATTTGATCAGACGTCATTTGTTTATTTAAAAGCCCGGCAAGAGTTGATTGGATCGCTTCTACGGCTTCTTTTTTCGCCATTCTCACTTCAGGTGTCTGAGATCTGTCCATCATAATCGGGTGAGCCAAAGTTACTTTAACGAACACATAATCTTGGCTGCAAGATTCCTCAGCCACAGACATGTCACTTTCCGACATGCTACCTGAAAATTACAAATTTTAATTTTAATTAATAAATTTAAACCTTGGGGTAATTTTTCCTTGTTTAAATTACAACTTTCATAAAAGTATAAACTACTGCCTAGTAGGATATATAGCCTAAGTCTTGTTTAGTGTATTATTGCCTATACCTACAGAGTAGATACTGTACCGGTAGTAGTTGAAATACAGGATAATGAATGGCCTACACTAGCCTATATTATGATATTATGTTACAAATTCTCTAGAAAAATGTAAAGATGACGGTAACAAAAAAGCTACGATATTTTCCACCCAGAATAGTCAAGTGAATCTAAAAATGTTTTACATGTTTTGAATTTAAGTATCTACTAATACTAAATACTCGAGTAAACACTGCTTCAACTGCAAGCTCATACTTATTAATTGGAAGTAGAATCTCTTGCGGATTTTGAAATCTAATTTAATACATGTAGTTGAATTAAAAGTATTCTGACATTAAAATATTATAGTTTTGAGCAAACCACTATAAAAAAAGGTACATTAGAAATTGATCTCACAATTTAATATTACTTGCTTTCCAACGTTTCTTCGACAAAATTATTATAACGCCAAGAGATAAAAGTTCATTGTACATCAGTACAGGTAGGCCAAACAAAGAATTAATTACATAATATTTTACGCGTAAGTTATTTACTTAATATTAAAATTTGTATATATAATGATATTATTAATTGGATTTGGAATACATATTTGTTAATGTGCTTGATTTATTTGAAATTAAAATTTTATTTTTTTATTAGAACTAAATTAGTTTGGCCGTCTTGAACTGCTATAGAAGGACGAAAGCTTCACCTATCTAATTGGCTTCACCACATTATAGGAGCTTAGATGCTTAGAAGCTTAGATGCTTTGCTAACTGATCTTGCTAAATAGCCTACAAGTACGTGTCTTTATGAATTATACCGTAGCACCTATAATGTACAATTATGCCCTTTTAAAAGTATTAACAAAAATGAAATATTACCTTCTGTTTCTTGAATTGACGGGTTGCACTCTCCACCCCAAACAGCAAATAGTAGTTGTTCTCCATCAGTGAGAACCATCTCCCCATGCTTGCCACTAGCTTTTCTATCCGCTTTTTTTTTTAGTTTTTGCTTGAGATTTTGAATTTTTTTTAAAATCTGGGCCTCAGTCATCTCTTTCCCAATAATTGCAGGCAGTGTAGCTTGCAATTCCACAATAGCTTCCTTTTTCCTAATTTTACTGCTAGGTGTTTGGCATCTTTCAAAAAGCACTGGGAAAGATATTATGGCTTTAATAAATGACAGATCTCGGTCAATTGGATCATCTTCACTTTCCGACATTTTCTAATTAGAAAACTATTTTGAAAGAATTACCAGGTATATTTTTAAAAAAATGTATAAAAAGTTTAAAGTACTGACAGTAACTTACTTTTATTTTTCACTTTTCCTTTTTCAAAATAGCAGCCTATAGCAGACGATTAAGCCATAGCAAGATCTCTGGCCATAGCCTCCATAGAGCTTAAGCTCAGCGCTGCGAAGTGGAAGGTTAGCGCAATAGTTTAAGCTTGGCAATAATTTTTATGCATAGCAGCATAGTACATAAGCTAAAATTTAGAGCTTTCGCTTTGATAAAATGTGTAAATTTTATTCATACCACCCAATGTGTACAGTGTAATTATTTGAAACCTTCGACAGATTGTGTGCTTCTTTAATAATACATTATTTTGATTTTATTATGTACTAGCCTATTATAAAGACAAATGTGATAATTATTACGGTCCAGTGCCCTTGAGCGCCATGTTGAAATCAGCTGTGTAGGATACGGGGATAGTGCGCGCGCAAGTAATTAAATTGGTTGTTCTGAAAAAACTTTCAAAATCAATATGCGTTATCATAGTAACTATATTTGCAGATGCTACCAAAGCCAAATTTGTCGGACAGTGTTAAAATAAGACAACGTATAGCTGAAGAATAAAACGATTCAAATATAATAACGATGGTGATTGAATTAAATCATTTGGTGATAAATGTATGATGCCGCTCATTCAAGTGCCGTTACTTAGTGAGCACAGTTTCAATTTGGTCCGAAATCGCTTGTTGGAGACCATATTCGGCGGAATTACATTTTTCTTCAATCCAGATATCCGTGTTTCAAAATGGGCACTCGTCATTCAGCTAGGTATTCATCAAATGCCATTCATACTCGGAGCTGTTTTCACAGCTTTAGTAGAATCCAAAATGTGTTCTCTAGCTGTCTCCTCCTGTATGTGCGGGGCATTCGTCACTTTATTGACATCGATTCTTCACCTAACCTGCTTCTTATGGACGAACAAATCGCACTATCAACATCATGTGGAACTGAGAGAGGTAGATGTACCGTCGGCTGATAAAATTAAAATGGGTTCTTTGGATCTCTCAAACTCGCAGTCCAGTTCGGATCATATGTCAATGGAAGATCTAATGGTTCTTTTATTTCCCAAGAAAAGGTGGAAAATCAATTACGTTTTTCACCCAGTTTGTAATGGTTTACTATGTGGGTATGGTGTGACTTATCTTTTACCCACAACGTTGAATTTACTTTATCGCCAAGCTATCATTTCGTATGCAATTTTTTTTGTCGGATGGCAGACTATTTGCGTGACTGCATTTTCTCTCACAGCTCATCCGCCGCCTGAAACTGCTACATTTACTGTTCTTGATCCTTATGAGCTGAAACCACTTATGAGACCTTTTTATGTAGGATTGTGTTACCTTGTAGATCTTGTTTGCAGGTAGTTATTTTTCTTTTTTTTTTTTATCAATTAAGCATAATATATTTTTCTAACAAAATGTGATTCTATTTAGATTGGATTTTACTGTTGATAGTATCCCCAACGCGGCTGTACATCTCTTACTCACATTTATTCCTTTAATGTGGTTCTTAAATGTGTTTCCTCCGCTGGATGCACTCCTTATTTGGCTTCTGGAACAGATACAAGTTTGGTTAGCAGGTGGATCTCCGTTTGCGAGCAAAAACTTTTTAGGGTAACCCATATTGTTATTTAAAAGTTGAAATTAATAGTAGCTTACGAAATTACGTAGAATTAATTAAAATAAATAGTTTCTATAAATTTAAGATGTCTATCACCTACATTAAATTTTTTACTTTGCAGGCTAAGTTTGGAACTGTTGATATGGAGTGGTATTGTTTTGGGAGTTTATTTTCTTCCAAAGCAGATCACATTATTAATTGGTGCAGTTATGGGTTACGTCTTTAGTCTTGATCTAGGTACAGTAAGAAAATTCAAAATGTTTAAGAAAATAAGTGCAACATTAAGGCATTAAATAATTATGCTTTTTTAATTTTTATTAGTCACAATTTGGCGGAGTTTGAAATGTGGAAGAAATAAATGCAGCGCTTGGGATATTTTGGATCAAGTCTTTTTTGCAGCGCTTTTAACGGCTGTTACGTTCTTATCTATAGTGATGTTCTTTTTAATCACTCCCAATTCTTTTCAAATTACTGATACTGTGATTTTTGCCTTCGGCATCGTTTTATTAATTTTATATGCCGTCGTTGTGATTACCTCTTCTAGTCAACGCGTTTATTTTTTCTTCGGCTGTGTAAGAAATTGCATTTTCCCTAAAAGTCTGCAAAAATGTACTTCTTTGGAGCAATTGCAACTTCGCACGTTAAGTCGCATTAGATCAGCTGTTGTTATGATAGGTAGAGTACATGTATTTTAAATTTTTACCTAAACTTATCATAGGTTTTCTTGTTATAAACTGAAATGTTTTTTTATTTTTTTAATTTGTAGTTGCACCTCTGGTTCTTATCGTTTTCATAACTTTGACGGAAAATTTTAAAATTGGAGAAAAGTATTCGAAATTATGTTGGATAAATTTACTTCGGATTGTCGCTATTTTAAGGGCATTTCGTTGGGTATGTTTATTAGTTATTGAAATATTTGAATGATTAATTATTTGTTCTGTAGACATGGCAACAAACTGAAAGTGCTCTTTTTGAAGTTCTTGTTTCATTCTTTATTTTACGCTACACCAAGTTGCTGAATTTCATTGGCAGTTCATCAGTTGTGTATTTGTTGATGTCGGTCGTCGTAGACCGAGTTCTAAGTGTCAAATCCAAATGCAACTTGGTTTGCTTACTTTTAGTAACTAGTATTATTCAGGAAAAACAACGGAGGCCTTACAGTTGTTTACTTTTCGGTAAGTTTTGTAGCTGTTTGATTGGCTTAAAAAAATTAATTTAGAATTATAATAATAATTATTAATAGTGTTGAACGTGGCTTTCTATCCTCTCGTTTTGACTTTGATACTTGTTGCTGCAATTTTAAACGCACCTTTACTTGCTTTGTATACTCTACCAATTTTTTGGATCGGATTTCCTCGTCCAACGAGTTTTTGGCCTAAGCAGGTTTTTAAATTGTCATATTTAAAAAAACATTGCTCGAATTCGTTTAACGAATCGCAGATTTGTTGCAAAATTCAAGTTTTAATCTATTTCGAGTAATATTTTAATTAATTATTAAATTAACTTTTAATTTTGGTTCACTAGGAACGTGATGCGAACGATTACGCTCCCGATTCGATTTATTACGAAGAAGTTGTACCGAATCTAACTAAAGCTTTGAACGTGACGTTTTCATCTGGAGTTTTAGGCAACGTCAAAACCGGTGATCATTTTATTCTTCGTTACGAAAGTCGTCTGATTTGGTTAACAATTGCGGAACGTGGTTTTGGTTACTACAATGTTATGCTGAAAGGTTTAGAATTGCAGCAAACTTCATGTCACGCTATGGAAGCAACGACGGTAGACGAAATTTTAGACTGGGCTTTCGAAGTTGTAGATCCAAGTTGTCGAATAAATCGGAATCCATTCCACGTTTTTTCACCGAAAGTTAGCATGCTTGTCGAAACGTATGTTGATTCACGTAATGTGCTCACTGGAGTAATCGATTCGCCGGAAACTCTGCAAATTATTTCGAACTATTTTCCTAAGTGCCTTATTTGGGCTCTTCTTAAATGTTATACACCAAAAAAAGATCTGTATAAAGTTAAAAAATCGAGCTTAAATTCAGAGAAGCAAATAATTTCCGGCAATTCAACGGAAAAGAAAGAAACTCAATACGAAGAATTTAGAGAATCATCAACCTCAATTCTCGTGAAAGAATTTGAAGACGACGATGATCCGTGGAAGGATGAGAATGATTTGTTAGGGTCTCCTTTACCTTCCATCGAGAAAAAAAGTAAACCGAAGAATTTAATGTTTAATGATCTCATGATATGGGCTGATTTAGAAATGAATAATTCGCAAAGCGAAAATATTTCTACTAATAATATTTCCCAAACTTATATGCAAGACATTTCACAGCTTTCGATTGGAAAATCAGTTGAAAGTGTATTTTGTATAAGTGAGGAGGAGATGAAAGCTAGTTGTTTTCCCAACGAATGGTTGAAAACTCCTTTATCACCTGACATTTTTAAATCTATTCAAACGGAATTTCCTAACCATTGGTTTCAATTTGCCTTTAAAAACTGCTCAGAATTAACCGACGATTATAAACCAACAGACAGTGAGCTGAAAGTTTATCAACATTTGGTTTTAAGCTGTCACTATATTGTCAATCAACTGGTGGTGCTACCGGATGGGCGAGTGACTAGTAGTATTCATCCAAGCGCTGTCAATCGCATTTTTCATGGTGAACTTCCTTGGTCAGCCTTATCGGAATGGCTTACACAAAATACACCCCTTTTTAAATTAGTTGTTCTTTCATTTAGGTAATACTTAAATTTTTTTTCTCAATTTTTTTTTTTTTGTATTCATTTACTAATTTTTTGACATTTCAGATACGCTTTCAAACTTGCTTTGGATCATATTCTCCTTGATGATATTGAAAACGAAAGTGACCTTAAAACCAAATTGAACGAGTTTGAACAATCCTGGTACATTGGGCCAAAAGAAGATCCAGATTGGACTTTGAGCATTAGAAAACACGTTCCTAATCTTTTTACATTATCTTTTAATTCTGAAAAGGTAAGCTTTAAATTTCATTTCACATTTTGCTATGGTTAATAAAACATTAGTTGTTGTTGTCAGTATATTTACAGTAGTCATCTGTTAACTCGGCGCAATATTCCTATTTATATTGGAAGTTTGAATCGAGACGCTGTAAATACAATTTGGACTACTCTAAACTTGGAATTACTTTATTTGGCCAATGACGATGAAGAGCGGTATAGTATACAAGCTCATTCGAGCTTGTTAAGAAATCTCACCATTCAAGCTGCAGATCCACCACTTGGTTACCCTATTTACATGACAAAGCCGATACTAGTCAAAGCCATTCCAACTTTATTAATACTCTGTCGGTAAAAGATTTTTACTTTTAATATTTTTATTTTGCCAACACAGATTTTAGTTTTCTATAAATATTTATCGCTTATTGTACCTGAGTAATAATATGCCTACAATTATTAATACGTTATTTTAGGCAAAGCTTTATTCAGCTAGTGTTTGTTAAAGTATAAAAACGCTTTAAAAAAAGTAAAAGTTAGCGTTATGTGATCTGTCAAAATAGTTTTTAAATAATAAGAATAAACAAATAATTTATGACAAATATTTTCAGTCAATAATTACAGTATGTGCTGGTATATTTACGTATTCTAAAAAATATTTTGTTGCACTTTGTAATTTTGTTAGTTTTTATTATAATTTTTATTCTACGAATATCTGATTTTAAAAATTATTAAATTAATGATTTTAAAATTAACAAAACTTTTATAGCACAAAATAGATATTGTTTTATACATACTGTTGTTTCTAAAGTCTAAGTTTATTAAAACAATTGTTCGTTTATTATCACAAAAAATTTATAAAATAATTTTGTCTTTGTAAAAACTTGATTTATTTTTATTATTTTATTTAATTTTTTGTTTGAAAATTTTAAATTTATTAATTTTATACATTAGTAAATTACAGTATATTATTTTCTTGTAACTCTGAAAGAAAAGAGTGCAAAATATTATTTTAATTCTTTTTTAATAAAAAAAAAAAAGCATTATAATTATAGAATGTTATGAACTCAGGGGTGTATGCTTTGCACCAATGCTGCTCGATATAATAATCGATATAGTGATCGTTCCAGCTGCAAGGTAAACGTTGCCATAGCAACAATTGTTTGTGTCTTCAAGTTTTTGACACTGATTCATTATAAAATTGTTTTAGGATAAAATGGCTACATTTAATGTTAAAACAGAAACTTCCACGAAAAAGTCAACCGAGACTTCATTCCCACCACTAGTACCGAAAACAGCAGTTAAAGGACATCCGAAAAGCCTTGCCCAAAATTTTGGAAGCCGTACAAATAAGAAAGGGAAAACTTTGGTTCCGTTGGTAAACAATCTCAAGAAACCAATTTCTAAAACAGAAGGAAATTTGATCCCAGGAACAAGTAACGCTATTTAATATTAATTTTAAAAATACGCGCAATATTATTGCTTTTCAGAGAGCGGATATTTACCAAGATTGTACTGGAATCGAAATTATACCAAACCCCAGCAATTGCGCAGAAAAGATGCTGCGTTGCAGAAGATGCTCAATTCTAAATTACAGAGAGAGCAGTTTCGGAAAAAACTAGTCCATCTCATGTAAAACACATTTTTTTTAAAAAATTATTTTATTATAAACTTTATTCCGCTGTCACTAGATTTTTTTTATGACCCTCAAACTTTTTGTTTCACAAAAGAAAGTTATTTTTTAATTTGGGATTTATCATAATTGTATGAGCATTATGTAACGTCACTTAAGTTGACAAAATATTTCAATTTATTTTATAAGTCAATTACGTGTAGGATTAGCGCGCTTGTCACCAGTATTTTGGCTTAATAATTTTACTTGAGTTTTTTAATCAAAAATTCTAACGCAATTAATTTTAAACTTGATCGAAGTACAGTAATCAAATCTGACCACGCATTGCTCAGGGGCGTTTAATATTAAAAAATAATTATGAAAATAATAATTCAGTTGTAAAATCCTATTATAATACCGGTAATCGTATTTTTAAATCATTCAACTCCAGAATTGCTGAGCTAAAATAATTATAATACAGTATTATGATTTAAAAATCGGAGATAAAAAGGATGCTTTTAGGGAACCTTTTTCACATAGGCCTACCGGTAGGCTATAATAATTGTGAGCCCGCCTCCCGTTGCGCCACGTCGTTACGTCATTGAAACCAATGCGCACGATAATCTTAATTATTATTCCCCGCGTAAATGCGTTCACCGACATTTTTATAAATGTGATTGTTTAAACTTTAAAATATAATATGCAAGTCCCAGGAGGATCGAGAATAAAAGGATATACAGTAATTATAAAGGGTATGCAAATCTACTGTAAATATTGTCTCGTGCAAAAACACGGGTGGAGTTGAGAACAAAAAGAAGAAAAATGCAATTTTTTCTCGGACGTACGTAAGCGTAGGCCTACCAAGGACTATTTACTACTGGACTGGCCACTGTATCGGCGCTGCATGTTAAAATAATGACAAGAAATTTTACAGTCGGAAAAGCGCCAAAGCGGCGAAAAGATGAACTAAATCACGGACACCAAATTTCTCTCTCCCCA
>JAQGAZ010002399.1:0-18133 GCA_034692225.1 Polydesmus complanatus
TTGTATAGACTCCGTCATACAAACAAGTTACTCGTATAATAGACAATAAAAACGAGAAAATATCCGGTGAAACAAACCTTTTTTTTAAAAAAAAAAAAAAAAAGAAGAAGATGGAAAAAAAAAAAAATTAAAATTAAAAACAACCAACTGCTATGTTGATTGTGTGAAATCAAGCGTAACCATTAAGCCGCCTTGTATGCGCAGCCTATTGCAACCCTTTAAATGACGTCGGTATGGATTTGACCTGCGCCGCAGTATAACATAATTTGAGCACGATAATGTCAATATCTAAAAAGTTGCGCTCTCTAATACTAATCTCCTTACTAAAATATAGAAAAAAATAAATCCAAAGGCATTATATTTGTACTGTAATGTAAACAGGGGGAGTATCGATTACTGTACCATAGCCAGCTGCGTGATGTTTTTAGCTTAACTAAAAGTTACTTAAAAGTGATTAAAATATCGATTAATTCGAGATTTTTTTTTTATTAGTCTCCTTTCTAATAATTATTCATAAAATAAGTTAAAGTACCAGCAGTTTTTAAAAAGTGAAATTTGCAAACATTGTTACGAAAAAGTTAAATTCAAACTGAACAATCAAGAACAAACCCAATTACTCCTGCCTAATTTTGTATGTACAAACATCCCATTCTATTAAATTGTCAAAATTTTGTGATCAATACCGGTTGTCCTCTCCCCTCAACATTGTTCACAAAGGTTTGTACAGTATTGATAAAAACTCACCAATTTAAATTATTAAATAAATAAAAGCAAACAAATACATTTCCACATTTCAGAATCTTCAATTTAAACGCATTGATCCAAACCATCGATGGTTTAAGCAAGACTACCTCATTACTAAAGAAAAAAATACACGTTTAAAATAATAGTTTAATGCTCAATCCCTCCCTTCTTATTTAAAACCAATTTATTGATTTTGTTGCGCTTTTTATAGGCCTATTTGCTGTTTATGAACGCCCCCTCCTCCACCTCTTTATCCCTACACTACCCTCCAACTAATAAAATTTTGCGGTCGAATAAACACAATTTCAAATACAAAATGCAGCGCTTGTCACTTCAACGTAGTCAATTCTTTAGGTTTGGTCATTGAAATCGACCAAGTTCGTAAGATACTCAACGTGTACATACGTCTCTCTATTATTATTATTATTACATATTTTTTATTATTATTTTATTTTTACGATTTCTTGGATCGATCGATCGCTTTTCTTTCCACGTGTTTTTCTCAACTCCCCCTCACCCCCTCCCTAGTTCTTCCTTTCTGCGCACGCGCTTAATAGTCGATTATTAATTTAAAGACCACTAAATCAAATGCAAAATATTTTATGCTTCAAAAAATAATTCCCTTTCACCGAAAGAGCTTTAGGGATGTGCGTTTCGAATGGAACGGAGGTGGAAAGAGATAGGGGAAAAAGCGGAAGAGGGACTTGAGTTAGCTGGAAAACAAACGGATGACGTGTATTATGTAAATACGCGTCGTAAATAAAGCCCCGCCGTAGCTTTTTCGTTAATTGCTTTATCTACCGTCGTGACGTCATTTTACGTGCCCTTTTTAAGAGAGCGGAGGGATGACAGGGGTTGCATCCCATGAAAACGTGAAATTGCGCGAGACAAAAGTAACCGACGATTCTGAGCATGATTTTGTACAGAATTCGTAGGAAAATTTACGTTGGAAAGTATTGCATAAAGGTGCTTTGCGGAAAAACGAGCGCGCTTACGGATAATTGCATGGAGAGTTGCGCTAGGCGATACCAACTACCCCCTTCAGTCGGTTTGCAGGTATGACACCGATGCGTTGCGCCGACCAATCTCACCGAGGAAGAGAAAGTGATGACAGGGGCCGCTTTTACGATGGGAAATAAACTTTCGGTTGTAAAGTCGAATGGCCATTTCATTTCCGTTCTCATATAATTAACTATTGCGAATTTCCGTAGACAAAAGTACTAGGACATCGAGGAACAATACCGTTCCCGCGGTTATCGTTTCGCATTGCATTACCAAATTTATTGCTTTATGAAATTTAAGCAAAAAAAAAAAAAAAAAAATGCTTTAAATCTCAATTCGGTAGCCTGATAGGAATAATATATTATACCGGTATTTCAAGCAACTTCACAATTTAATGGTTCCTTATTATATCCACCAAAAAAAAAATAATAAATAAAAACCTACGCCAATAAAATTCCTTAACTCTAATCAACTTTTGAGAGCCGTAAAACTGCCATTTAACTACTGTATTTTTAAAATATCCAATTAAATAATTTGCATAAAACATTTTAAATTGATCGCTTCCTTCGCATTCTATTTTCGTTTTTTTTTTTTTTTTTTTTTTTTGACAAAATGCCAACTGGACTTCCATCAAATACATCGACCACTGGTTTATACACTACTTTTTCAATATCCGTGTTTTGAAAAACAATATGGCCGCTGCTTGAAGATATTTTCCTGTCTATCTTAGAGAAGTGTATCCGCGTAGGCGTAATCCCTCGTGTGTTTGGAGATCGAAATTGAATCGCTCGTCTTCATCGATCACTTTGTCCATTGCGGATAATTTTTCATTTTTATTTTTATGACAGGGCGTGTGCGGCGTTGCGCACTGCACTTCCCTCAATCGAAACAACAAAACTGCGCAACTTTCAATAGTTTAAGCCTGCACAATTCATTTTTAATCTGCCTGAATAATAATAAAAAAAAACAGCGCTAGTACTTTATTTCAAGGTAAATGTACCACATTTTGTTTACACTTTCCTAAAATTATTATACTGCAGAAAAAACATGAAAACCTGATTAACTAAAAATTGTTGTTATTTTTTAAAAGCTTATAAAAAGTTTTGATGAAATTTATCCCGATATGTGTTTCCACGACAACCGAAACTCGAATAGCGTTTTACGACGCCACCTAACGAGATATTTTTTTTTATAAAAAAAATGTATAACTCTACTTACGTTGAATGCCGATGCTAGCCTTTCCCGACACCCCACTTCCGGCCACGTTCTCTAGGCTGCACTGGTACACGCTTTGATCTCGGCGGGAGACGTTACGTATGAGTAGGCGTGGTTTGCCGTCCACCTCGTCCAATACGTGGTTGTCGGCTATCACCAAAGGTTCTCCACCTTTGAGCCACAACACCCTGGTCAAGTTGATGGGATTTGACAGGTAGTCGCACACCAGAGACAGAGATTCCTCTTCTTTCACCGTTACATTTCCTTCCGGAACTATGCGCGCTATCGGAGCATCTAAAAACAAACAATAGAACGTTATTAGCGATTGAAACTCAAATATAAATAAAAGCTAGTTGAAAAATAATGTTTATCGTGTTCATAAACGGAGAAAAAAAAAACTTTTTTAATTATAATTTTGGTAAATAAATATCAGATTAATCTTTGGCCAATTAGAAAATGATGTTGCCACAAAATATCCAAACAAATAAACTATTAATAAGCTGAAAACGGTTCGTACATAAACGTAATAGCGACGTTAAATCTGCCCCGCGTTTGACCGTTATAAACAAAAACCAAAGGTGAGATTTATGAACCAAAAGTTCCTCAAAATTAACTAGAACTATAATACCAGAACTTATCAAAAACTAGAAGTAGCGTCAGATGCTCATCTAAAATTAAAAGTGATGTCTGATACTCAGTTAGATTGTTACATTAACTTGAATTGCGATTACCTGGAATAAAAAGCCATCAATAACAAAAATGCATCTGGAGTAATTAATTTTTTTTTTATTACATTTAGCTTTTAGAGCAACAAAAAAAAACTACTTTTTACTCCACCCTAAAACGTAGAGCTAGACATATAAATACGACTAATTAAGTCTAATTGTAATTAAGTAAAAGTGTAAATGAATGGATAGAAATCAGTGAGATAGAACTCTGTATGAATTAAATTGCTTATACCTCTAGTCCCACCCCGTTTTACGCCCTCCCCTCTTCTAATCGGTCTCCCTGACAGCGCCATTATCCCGCTCTCCTCACTAGGTGGCGTTTCTCATTAGCGCAAACGCAGCACGGGGTTGGCCAAATCTCATTCGGATAAAAACACCATTTCCATTTAAGTGCAGTATAAAAAGACGGGGAGGGCGCCACACACGGCGAACTTGGAAGGTCACGTGACAAACGCCGCCATCTTATTTTTATTCCTTCGGTGAGAAAAAGTTTCTAATCGCCAGATTAATTCTCTTTCTGTTACGCCAGATGTCTCCCTCGGCGCCCCACGCCACCCTTTCCTTTTAGCACGACGGTAGAGGGAGCTGCGTCGATCGAAGCGCCACATAGTTATGCAAATAAATTCCTTATCTCCATTCTTTTGCTTGAACTTAGCGCGCGACGCTAATTCGTTTGTAAACACAAATATCCGAAAACGCTTATACACGTCACACGTGACGCCACCTCCGCCCACACCCCCTTCCTCCAACCCCTTCCCTTCATCATTTTCGAAGATTGAATCGGAGCACTAATCGAGCTTCCACCGCTCACTTACGCTTCACTTCCTGTAATTACAGGGCTACATTTTCATATCTCTCCATCGATGCATGTTTCAAACTAATTTTTAGACACATCTCGCCCCGCCTCCCGTTCGCCTTTTCTACCCCCCGCTCCTCCATTTCCACCTCGCCGCTCGCGACGTCACCTAGACTGCGCGCGCCAATTAATATGCAACAACGCCGAAAATTATTCATTTAATTTGAAGGAGAAAATTAATCAATTTTTAGGTGGGACGTCAAGTGGGAGGAGTTCTAAACACACTAGAGCTTAACAATGCAATTGCTTCGCTCTCACGTCAAGAAAATGAAGTGAAAGAGCTTCGCTTAATTTGCTATAAAATTAATTAAAAACTGCCTTTTCGTTTCACTCCATTTTTATAAGATTTTAAAATTTATACAGTACTCACATTTACAGTATATAATTATGTGCTATTCATTATTATTGAACGGTAAAATTACATGTAGTCAAAAGCGCGTTGATATTACTGTAATTAAGTTTATAAAGAACTTCAAAAAAGTTGATGAATTTGCTCATTGTAAATGAAAATTCTTTCAAAGAGGAAATTATGCAAAAATAAACCATTGGAAATTTTTGTATAAAAATAAATAAAGTGATTTTTTATGTTCTACTCAATATCTTAAATTACGTTGCTTAAAACGTCACCGAAGAGACCGCGTAATTTATGACGTCATATCCGAGTAACCTATAATCCGTAGAACATTAAGTTGTGAGAGTGATTGGTATATTTGTAAAAACCATCGGATTCATTCAATACTACGTCTTTAATACGTTATTATAATACGAACTGAGGTTGAAAGTATTATTGCATTGTTGTCCTGACCTGTGGCAGATCTAGACCCACCAAGTGTCAAAAGCCCAAAACTGAGAAAAATTGTTAAAAAATCTTATTATTTTGACCAAAAAAAAAAAGAGGCTGAATTTGCCATTTTTTTTACAAAAATATCTCGCGCATCGCAAGCGCGGCACTTATTTATTACACAATTTACTACTTTTATGACGGAAGGGCGCAAAAATTCATTTTGTGTTCTTTTCCGGAGAGAACATAAACTCTCGCTACGCTACCCATTGAACCCCGAAAAACTTAGATCCGTCACTGGTCCCGGCAGCTTGTTGTGTTTCCATTTCTTTAAAAAGGAGCTTATTCATACAATCTGATATGTTTTATTAACGTTTTTCTATCAAATGAAATATTGTTATAAATAAATCCATGTTAAGCAAATTAATATTTACTGTACAGTATTACATTTTAATTGTAAAAAAAAAATACAACGATTATTTTATTGAGAATCTCGTACTTCTAATTCGTTCTAGACATTTTAGTACGGTAGTTATTTTATAATACAGTATTGTATCTCAATAAATGTTACGCTATAATGTTACTCAGAGTGTCATTTATATTGCGTACGTCTATTTACAAAAATATCTGCCAATTTTCTCCGCCAAGTGTGTCCAAGTGACTATAGTCGGAATTTCAAAATAGCGACGACAGATAGTTAAAAGCGCATTAATCGCATTCTCTACACAAACACAGAATGGTTGTCAACGCATTAAGCGCTCGAATGAAAAGAAGATTGTCATCAAAGCGTTTAATGTACGTTAATTAATCCTAATCGAGACAATTATCCTCCCACTGCCCACCGCACTCCATTTTTAATGTCCTTTTCGTTCTTCTCCAGGCAACCCCACGCCCGTTCATTACATTCTCATTAATAATACGATGGCCGACGCGTCCACATTCGCCGGATCGTTTCGTTCCACGCCGATACAATACTGCAGAAAATCCCGAAGTTAATCGGTCACCTCGACGAACGGTGTTCGCTAATCAACGCCATAATCTTATTAACTCCAAATTTATCAAAAGCAAATCGTTGAACAATTAAAAATCAAACCACTGTAAGTGATATGATTCGTGAATGCCATTTAGTCAGGATATAATTTTTGTCAAAATTGCACAACAATTAATTAAAATGATCCTAGAACTATTCCATTTTTCTTTCGGAAGGAACGAATGCAAAAATTTAAAACTTTTCTTGTTCTTAAGCGTAAGAATTGTTCGTAAATGATATTACAAAGTAGGTACATGTACTTTAAATTGTAAGTAATAAAATGTAGTCTGTTACGATAATTCATAATGAGTAATGAGATCCGAAACAATACCTCAAACTCGTGCACAGCATTTCATGCACATTGTGAATTGTATTAAGCTATTATTTTTAACCTATTGATTTTAAAATGAGCCCAAGTTTTGATCCATTTAAAAACTAAATTTGTTTTTCTTCAAAAACGTAAAGCGTAAGAGAGAGTGTAAAGAGATTACAATAGAAATATACCTTGTAAATATTATACATGTACTAAAAAAAACATCAATTGCCAGAAAATCAAAACCGCCTAACTGAGCATTCATTTCATATCTTCCACCTCGTTAAATAATGACATAAAACCATCATTTCAAGCATAACAAATATTCCGTATTATTCGAATTTATTGAAGTTTGCATGTATTTTTAGATTGCATTCTATAATAATATTTTTGGTTAAAAAAACCGAATTCTATTATCTATAATCCATACAATCTCTATTAAAGTTTAATGTGATTTTAGTTTATTTATTTGAATTAAAGATAAAAATTATCATTAATCAAATACATAAATCTCATTAATAAAAATCGGTTTTCTTTATCGGTGCAAATCATCTAAATAAGATTTTTTTTTTAAATCAAAATTGTCAATAATGGATTTTAAAAAAATGTATAAGAGCAATCGCATTTTAAATAAACGACTCACTTTCGTGAATCTAGCTCTTCACCACATGCAGCTATAATTGCAACATTTGCCTCGAATTTAGTGTGGCTGTTCCTTCCATAAAAAAAAAATTGAATTAAAAAATCGTTTTGAAGGAAAAAGAAATGGGAGAAACATGCATGTCTATCTATCAGGTTTGTAAATCTCCTGCCATAAATCGTTGTCGTTGTTAGTCATCCCCGCTGATAGCTTTGTAAAACTCCGATAAATGCCCCATAATGATGTCGAACGACGATCGGATTTGAATGCCGTGTTGGGGGGGAGGAAGTGGGGGGAAGAAAGGTCAGGTGACGTCAGCACTAATCGCCACACGAGTACGATAGGTGCTGCCCCCTTTCACTCGCACGTGCCTCCCACCGACCGCTTCCCATTAAGAAGTAGCGGGTGGTACCCGATGATGTGTAGGATGGGGGTGGGTAGGCGACATCTGCCTCGGCCGACGGATGGATCACATTAATCAATCGCATTTCCATCGTCGGTTGCAAATTGGAACCGAGTCACGTGACGTGAGTCATCGTCACGAGGACGTCATCATCGCACACGCCAACCGCCGCCATCTTTAATAATCCTAATAAGTGATCGTAACGAGATGGCGATCATTAATTGATCGCGGCCCACCCTCACCTTCGCCTCATCCCCAAACTTCTCAAAGATTGATTTACTCGCTCGTCAAAGTCGGCAATGACGTAATCATTCCTTAACAAAACCACTTCCAACTTTGTTTAGGAGAGTGGGTAAGACCATGCGATTAAGAAGAGGGGGAAAGCAGATGGATATCAAAAGGAAACCCTCAAAATGAAAAATACGGAGCTTTCAGTTAAATGTTTAATGAGAAAAGTTGGACTGGATTAGAGATACGCGTAACACAGGTTTTCAAATTCCCATCTCGTTCAAGTATAAGTTCTAAAGATATGAGAATAATTATATTCATGTCACGATTATAAATCGTAAAAATATTATGTAGTTCCTTTCGTATAATTTTATTAACACAATCTGCTTTTGACGATTTTACCAAAAATAAAAATACAGTGTGACACTTTTAGCATGTTTGAAGTTACATTTAGTGGCATAAAAGTAATAAGACTGTTTTAATAAAACTTTGCATTTATTCTAAAAATTTAATTTAATGCTAACACCTTCAAAGTAAACCCTTCCCTTACAAATAGAAACGGCTCTGGAACTCGAATATGAATCATGTATATTAAGTTGGTCGGGCACAGCTTATGAATATTGACCCAAAGCGCCAAATACAGTAGTGACGTTCAAGTGGATTGTCAATTGAAGCAAAACAACTAAGATCTAGAGATTAATAATGCTTTAAGCTTCTTTGAAAAGCCTTTTCACCTGAAAAACCTTACAATATTGCCATTTTGTCACTGGCAACATTGGTGACCGACCAAATGTACGTAGTTTCACTTCTAGAGCTTCAGAACTGTCACTAAGAGTAGGGACGGGATCTCCTTTAGCGAGTACTTTCCCATGACATCAACTTTGAAAGGGCTAAAGGGTTAATATGAATCTTTCTAATAACTACAAAGTTTTATTTAAACAGTTTCATTACTTTTATACTTCACGTAAAACAATTGTTGAAGGTAAACCTCAGTGAAGATTTTAAGAAAGTAATAATTATAAATTGTATTTACAGTAGAGCCTCTGAAATCCGAGTTGGGAAAAACCAGACCAACCTCGGATTATTAGAATTGTTAATAAAACTGAACATTCAATATGAAAGTAAAGTTTTATTGAAAAATTGTCATGTAGGCCTACTTAATAAGAAAATAATAATAAAGTTTGAAACCGCAGTTCCCATAATATTAAGTGACACTAAGTTAATAAATTACCGCAGAAACCATCTACCTTTAAGCTGTTGATTTGAGTTAAAAATTATTTAACAAAATTTAATTATCAATTTATATTAATAGACACGTCAATAATTATTGTTGCATCATTTATTATTTATTATTTATTTTGCGAGTACAACTCGGTCGAGTAGGATTATTGTGTAAACGGAGCTAGAATGTTTTGTTTGGCGAGTGGCAATTAGAATGTTTTTTCCGTCGCAGTCAAATAGCGGAAAGTGGCTTTTTATGTGACAGGTTTTTCGATGTGTTTACACGAGGGTTAATCGGGTGGGGGTAGAGAGTCAAAGGGGGGAAAGGGGTAGGCGGAGCTAGCGTCGGATTGTGGGAGGAGCGTCTGTGGAGAGAAGTGAAGTGTAGCGGTGAGGGTAAGCCGATTTAAAAAGCTTTGCGAGTGAATGGAAGCTCCGGCGTATTCGTCAGCTAGGGGGCGCGTGTGGAGCACGAGCATAGTCAAGAAGGATATTACGGTGGGTGTGGGAACGCTGGCACGTGCTGTCATCTGTCCCTTAAGTCCTCTTTTGAAATGGACAAAAAGCTCCTTTGTCACACGATTCCACCTCAACTTCAAAGCCTTACAATTCCCTTCACCTTAACCCGCAGCAGCAGCACCACCTACAATTCCTGCCATCTTGATTTTCCCTCTCTTACGAGTACTCTCGCAACTCACTTTTTTTTTTATCTCTTCCCATCTCCCCTTCCATCCCTCAGCTTCCCTAGTCCCTCAGGGAATAAGAAGAAAACCAGAGATAGATATATTTTTTTTATGCCACAATCACACTTTACATTGACTTTGCATTGAAGGTGAATGCGACAAACTGACACTCTCACTCGTGTAAACTTCGCCATTTAAGCTACTCTGTAGTCGTTTTTTATACCACAGTATCAGCAGCAAATGGCTTCCAATTAAGAACGTGTTAACGATTTCATAAACTCTTTTGAGTTTCTCAACGAGAAATTGTCAATATGAAAGTCGCAATTATAGTTGCGCAATAAAGCTGTCGCAGTTAAGCTACAGTATTACTCATATGTCAATACCCTCATGCCCATATTTAGTCGTAACATAACAAAAATAATATTATACTGTATGACAATTGCATCAAACAAATTATCAGACATGAGCACGTATTGGCATTCCGAAAATCAAATTTCAATTTCCATGAACCATTAAAAAAAATCAAAACATAATGCGTTTGATCAGTTGAAACTAGCATTTAAACTTCACTATCGAATTAGATAATCTTATTGGAGAAATTAATGTTCAATTAGTAATTTAATATGCTGCTTATGGTTTACATATTAAAATATCATCGTTTTTACTAACTCAAAAAAAAAATCATTTCTTGTTCAGCTATACCATGACCACAATCTCATGATATAAATAATACCATTTTGATTAATTCAATAGAACCTCAACATAATAACGAAAACGTTGAAAAACGATAAATATCGTAGAAATTTGATAGGAAATACCAATGAATGCAGTAAATAATATTTGGAGTATTTTATTTTTTTTTTTTTCAAAAAAATTGTGCTTTTGGTAATAAGACACACAAATTAAAACATAGAAGTAAAATAAATTCAGATTACTCACATAGCACGCTAAGTATGGTAGATTGCGTGATGGGTGGTTCGCCCCGAGTCCTTAACACACTGTTGGTAGCCCTGCAAGAGATGTTCGCCAAGTGTTCGAAGCGCGTAAGGTTAAATGTCAACCGACTCTCCGTTCGGAACGTGTTCTGGTCATTAGAAGTGATGTCTACGTGAGGAATTGCTGTCAAGCGCCCGGAAGTACCGTTCAACCAGGTGATGTTGGCGGCCGGACGAGCCCCGTCGGCTACACACGTTAAACTCACTTTCGTGCCTGCCACCAGGGGATGCTTTGGACCCAATAGCACCACTGACGAAGGGCGAACTACAAAAAAAAACAAAAAAAAAAAACGTTTTAATTGACTTAAAAAACAAAGCAATTTTCGGAAGCTTTTTTTAAACACTTTAAAAAATAAGTTATTTTTTTATTAAATTTACACAGAGTTGGAGATAGAATAGCAATAGGTACAAATTATCCCAATATTATTATCCAAATTGAATACAAAGAATCTCTTATTAAACGATCATTCTGGGCCAATAAAACTGAAAAATAACTTTATTTTTTCCTCATATAAATGAAAAAAGTATTTTAAAATCCGCTCAAAGACGTAGCTACTACTGTAAACTAAACGCAAACCTTAAAATTATTAAACAAAAAGTAAGCTAAAAACGAGTTATATAATTTCAGAAAAAGATAAAAATTCCGACGTAGGCCTACTTAGTGAGTTTCAGTTTTGCAATAAAACACAGTGAGACGGTTTTTTTTTCTTCGCTCGATATGCGACGATAAAAGATAAATAAATAAAAATAAACGTGAAATAATCATAAAACACTTTAAAATGTGAAGTGAAGGTGGCGTCTATAAATTCCGCTTATTTTCACTCTTTGCGCAGATAAAAAAAAAAAAGGGGGGGCGAAAAAAGTTGGCAACGCCTTTAACTATTTCCTCTCTCACTCCTCCATTTCTCACCCACACACGGCACTCACTCCATTTCCCCTCCACTTTTCGACTTTAGAAAAGCAAAACGCTTAGCATTTACTTTTCTCAATGATAAATCTTCATATTACAGTGCTTTAGCCTTAGCGCCGTAACAATGCTGCCAGATGAAGCGTTGGCGCCATATTTGAGAAGTGGGAGGAGCATGAGAGAGAGAGAAGAGGAGGGGGAGTGATAAAGCACCATTTTAAGATAAGGAGGCGAGATAAAGGGCGTCGAAATTACAACGCTTTTTCAATGGGTTCGCTAGACTCGCGCTCTAACCTTTTCAACTGCGCATGCGTAAACGACACCTACCGGGTACCGAAAACGCTGAAAGAAAATAATAAATGCGAAATTAATAAGAAAATAAAGAAGAAAAAAAATGTTAATAAAAATTAAATAGTAATTAGGAATCTTTAGAAGATGTACTGTAATTAAATTTTTTATGGGGGGTTTCCCTCGTTTCCAATTTAAACAAATATGGCGGCGGAAAATGGCAAACATCTTTCTTTTTTTTTTTTTTTATTAATATACCGGTATTCAAATTAAGTTTGGGGAAAAAACTGTAACCCAATTTAATTAAATGATGCGTCAAAAATGAAAATAACAATTCATGGAAAAGTAAGCCAAAAAAAAAAAAAAATGAAGACATTATAAATTTTAGGGGTGTGAGCAAAGAGCACGCCATCATTTACTCACACGTAACCGGAAGTCATTAACCACGCCGCAAACGAGCGAAGAGATCAACGAATCCATATTTTAACTTGTATTTGCATATTCAGTTATTAGTAACAGCACGAAATCCTTCAATTTAAAAGGACAATCCACTCGCTCGACCAAATTAAATTGTATACAGGTGGTTCTTTTAATACGCGAAATTTTATTCGCTAAAACGCGATTTCATTTTTAAAAGAATGCTAGACAAAATATTTGAATTAACTGTTTCATTTCATCATTGAATTTTAAGGTGAATATTTTGATAAACTAAGATAAATACACTTTCTGTATCAATTTCAAATCATTTTCTGTTTTGTGATATTAGATGTGTTTTCTATGGCGCGATTTTGCAAGAAATTATAAATAAGAGTTTTCGCAAAACCATTTTTTTTAATCTTATTTCCTTAATTACCTCAATTTTTTTTACAATAGTGCATTACAGCCAATTCCTAAAAAAATCCTATACTTTTAGTAATAAAAAAAAAATGGAATTCAAAACTATTATGGGTGCTAACCAATAAGAAGATGTGCATAAGAGATGTTTTTAGCTGATTTAAAACAATGCGAATTTCCCTAAAACAGCGCTTAAACAATTTTTATGGGATTGGCTATGGACCACTGTAAAAAATTAAGGTAAGGAAGGAAATACGGCAAGGAATGGTTTTGCGCAAACTACTGTATTCAAAGAATCTGACGGTACAAAGTAAAAGTAAATCGAAAAAAAAAAACACCGTTCAAGATAAACAACGAAATGACGTAAATATTGTACAGTAAAACTCCGTTCATCCCACCCCATTTCAGATAGTCCGGTAAGGGATAGTGTTGAAACAAATTGCCAAAAAACCTTACACATATGGTCAAAATTATGACCATAACTGACCGTTACTTTAAGTTTTAACTACATGTTACAGTCAAATTAAAAGTGAGATTTTTTTTAAAAAAAAAAGCAGATATAAAAGTAAAAAACAAAAAATTAAATTAAAATACCTTAACATTAACTTTGATCGCCATAGTTATTTATTTAAAAAAATTTCCTGAAAGCTTTTCGGATAAGCGGGGTTTTACTTCATTTAAAATTATATAAAAGTAAATAATTGTCCAAAATAAATAAAATGCTTTAGATAAAAGAGTAAAATACAATATATTACACAAATCATATTAAAAATTATTCTAGACTGAATGATTCGGCCGATTCACAAATTAAGTTTTTGTTTAAAGCTCCATTTCCTCATCATTTACAACGGCATTTCCAAAGAAAAGACCGTTGGTTTCCATGACAACCGTAGTTTTTCATCCTGGCCACCCCTCGCTAAGGGCCTGGAGGGGTATCGCTCGCCCACCCCTACCCCTTTTCCTCCCCTCGGCCTTCATCTGCATGAAAATCGGTTGCCATTCTCCAAAATAAAACTCCATTTATTCGATTCTTGTCGCATTTCCAAATGTTTTTCTCGTTTTGCAAAGCTCAAATGAGTTGGCAACACTGCCGTCACTCGCCTTTTCCGCCATCTTAAGAAAACGCGCTCATTCATTTCGAGAAAATGTATAAAGAAAAGGGAAGGGGAAAAAAATGTTATTTTCGCTACGTAATGTTTTTGCTTGTAATGCGCCGAAATAATAGTGCCACCCACCCCGACCACCCATTCGTCTCTTTGCCACCCATCCACCCGCACATACATACGCGCGAAGAAAAGCCCTGAAAATAAATTTAAAAGGCGCACGCGCGGAATTACCAGTAAAATGTTGAAAATATAAAATAAAAAAAAAAAAAGTTCTAAAAATCAAAATAAGAGGTGGTGGGCGACATTGGGCGAGATGTCTCTTTCGTTAACCATAAAATGGCGCTTGACGGATTCGCCGTGACATTTACAACGCTGGCTGGCAAACTGACAAAATTCAAAACTGTCGACAAATCCGTAGCTTTGCAGCTTTCGCTTAATGACGTCATTCACACGTCATCATGACATCCATTTTCCCCCACATATAACAATTAACGTCCGACGATATAATCGGCGTCAATACCATAAAATACTAAGTATGAACTAAGAATGTTGCCAGAGAAGTCTGCCGAAGAAGTTCAAACTAATCTTTCCCTATCAATTCGTTTCAGAAAAATATTTTTATTATCCCTTCATAAGAACGTCAAAATAACGATCATTTCAGATTAGCAAAACTATCCTTGAAGTTTCCATTCTCGGTATAATTTTGTTTTCCTTTTATTACTAATGATGCTTAGAATGCACATACAGTATTTTCTCAACAAGTTTATAAGAAACGCAGTATGACATAATGAATTTTTCCCCATTATGATTTCGCAAGAAACAAATAGATGCCGTACTTTTTACCCACATACCTCGATTGGTGTGGGCAATCGGCTCCGCCAATATGCCGCACTCTTTAAAACAGAACTAATCGGGGAATTAAAAGCACACAAAAAATTACAATCGGTTCAAAAAAATAAATCTATGTACATGTAATCTATTTCCCCCACCCTTTTCAAAAAAATGAAAAGCGTGCGTGATGGCATCTTTTTCCTTGAATATTTGTTCATCATTGTAGCCACATTTTTGTATAATTTTACTTATCTTCTTCAAAAAATCAGCACTGTGTCAAATAATTTTCAATCGGTGTTTAAAACGAAGAAGTTTGTACGAGTAGATAGAAAGAAAAATCTATAATAATATTTATGAAAAAAAAAATAATAATTTCTGGGTAGAATTTATGTTTCATTCTGCTCAGGTAAACATTTTATTTTTTTTTATATATATTTTCAAACCGCGCTATATTGAGTCTTCACTTATAGAAACCGCGCTAACCGAGGTATTTGAGTTTCAGCGCATTTGTAAGATTTAGCGTCAAAAAAAGCTAATTAACATAAAACCGCGAGTCATCATTCAAATTCAGGAGTTAATTTCAAATGATTTAGAATTCTCAATGATGCGAAAATCAATATTTATTAGTACAGTAGTACTCTTCGCATATTACATTAACATATTAAGCCGAGATTTTATTGAATCAAGTGAACTCGTTTTCGAATCAAAGCTCGCTAAGATGCTGACGAAAGCGTTGCAAAAACACTCTCAAGGAAGGGATTCCGAAAACAAGAAAGGGCAATGGTATCCTTAGCTAATGGACTAACAGAAAATTGTAATACAGTACCGTTCACTTATTAAGGTAATTTGAGTAGTTAAGAGAATCCTGTCAGTTTAGGTGAATATTTAAGACATGTGCAATAAAACTAGTCTTTAGAAAGCTTGCTTTTCTAAAGCCAGCAATAGCGTCATATGCAAGAATTATTACTAGCAAAATACAAGCAAAATTTTCTCCCCTAAATTTCTTAATGTTACGCATACAGCACTATTCGAATGACATCATATGCAGAAAAAGAACAAACAAAAAAGCTTTTTCCGCAAACTCTATTATTAATAACAATGTAGGCCTACTACAGGAACTAATGTAGACTAATTACGGAATCGTTTGCTGTTTTGTAGCTATAATATTACAAAACAATATATTTAAATCAATATAAATTTTTTTTAATTTAAATTACTATAATTTTAAATTAACTGAATTTTATTTTTTAAGTTGAACGAAGTGAAAATTAACGTACTGCGTTAAAAAAAATTGATTTGGACAATATTTTAACTAAATTTTATAACTAATTTAATTAAAATTACGAATAATTAAATAATCGCCAAAAGGCAAAACTTAATATTTAACTTTTAAAATTCTTCGCCAGTTCTATGTAGAGTACTCAAATCTTTTCTTTGAAAACTATTGTTTTGTTTTGTTTTTTAGTTATGTTTATTTTATTTATTTCTGTTTTATTACGCCCCGTAGAGCAATTTTTATAAACTGAAATAATCAATTATTTTCAATTTTTATAGTACATTGTTGCTATTAAAATTTAATAAAAAATGATAAATTTACTTGAAAGTAAATTTGTGTAACACGGAATATCTATTAAAACACATTTTCTCTCGATGCTAATTGAATTTTCTATCAAAAGTGGAGAAACAATGCTTCCATTAAATGACTACTGGTAAACAGCCGTAAACTGATATTGCGCGGCTTATTGTTTACATGAAAGCTGCCTCAATGAAGTTTTAAACACTAACTTGGCCAATTTCAAAGTATAAGAACAGAAAAATAAGTAGAGTTATACAGTAGAATACAGTGGGTGGCATTGAATTATATTTCTAAAGTTTATTTACTCTCCTTTTTCGTAAGAAAGTCAACAATCGAAACGCTGTTTGTTGTCGTAGTGTAGTTTCAAAACCGAGCAAATAAACTTTGTTAAATTAACGTAAATAAACGAAATGGAAGTAGTCAACCGGGACACGTCAGGAATATATTTTTCTACTCAACCAAGTAGAGAGACATCTTCCAACTACTTATGTGATCGCCGTTTACTGCTGGTTTTTTTTTTTAGATTAGTCGCCTTAGGCAGATGTTGGGGGCCAGTAAATAGTAACGGAAAGGGGAGGAGAGGTAAAATATTTTACCATCCGGATTTACAAAAATATTTTCTCTAAAACAGCTTGACGCTTTAAAACGCTGAAGCGTACAATCGTTCGCTTATTATTATTATAATAATTATTATCATCTACATTTCACCTTAACTCTTACAGATTTTATAAAGAGAATATTAATTTGGAAATAATCTTCTAAACGTCTACTATTATTAAACACTGTATATAAGCAATAATCATTTCTACGAGTATGTTCAAAATTATTTACATTACTAATTTCCGTCAATAATAATTTCAAAAATATATTTCGCCAAACAAAATCATGTTATTCCGGCTATTTCTTTTTAGGAGGAGGAAATAAATAAAGGAAGTAAACAATAAACTCGTATAAACGGCCAACGCAAATTTACAAAAACGAAAGGTTTTCAAGTCGATTCTATTTTATGTTATAAGTCACCAAAATCGCATTGAGCTATCGTTGTTGGTTTGCGTTTAAATTAGCTGGCCCATTTTGAACGACCTAATTCAAGTTTTTAGGGACAGCGGAGAATGCAGAGAGCACCCAGGCGTATTTACGGGAGCCACCCATTCAACTACGTGCCAAGCCTTAACTTCAGTAATCTTAAGAGAATTGGTGATTCCAGCGAGACCAATAAAATAATTAATGTAGTGACTAAACTATCTTTCTCGCATGACTCATAATCCATAGTTGGGGAGCAAAATTTTTCTCCATTTTTTTCGACCGATAATAGTGCATTTGCCTCAAGAGAGTTCCGAGCCTTTGCCCCTCGATGTAATCGTTCGAGGACCATAAAGAATACATTCCCAAAGCCCGTAAACGACGTAAAGCAACCTACTTCACTTTCACCATTTTACCCTAAAAATTCTGTCGACAGCTAAAACTATTAGCTTAAAATCTTTCAAATTAGTCATGAACCATATTGCTACTAAATAATGCAGGCAAAGACTGGATACACTGACCTGCACACGTCGCTGACTCGCACCAATAACATCGTTTCTAATTAGTTTTTCTGAATGCAGAATTTTATTCAACTTGGACTCGATTTATCTTACATTTCCTCGCAACATCCATGAAAGCAATCTAGCATTTATGTTTTCACTTTGCTGAAAACGAGCAATTTTCAAAGCCAAATGCTTCCGTAATTTAAATGCTAGCGTAAATAAATAG
>JAQGAZ010002400.1:0-18131 GCA_034692225.1 Polydesmus complanatus
ATTTGCATCATAAATAAATTTTTGACCTGTAAAAATAGTAGGATATATAAACCGTCGTTTTTAATATTTCAATAGTCAATTTTATATTTTTGCTTCATAAAGTTGACTCGGCTTAGAAACCGGAAGTCTCATCGAAAAACTAGATTTTCTTCTGACTCTATTGGCATTATTTTAGCTTGATCGGACACCATGAGCAAATGTAAAAAATTAAAAAAAAAAAATTTTTTATTTTAAAAATACAATTGTTTCTAAGTTTACATAATATAATATTGAATTTTACATCAAATAACAAAGGAATTTAAAATCGATATCTCCCCCCCCCCCCCCTGTTTCCAATGTTTAATGGTACTGTTTTTTTATTAAGAAATAAAAAACCAATAACCTGAAACAGGAAGTCATTGAGGCGAGCGAATGATTCGCGTTGTTGACGTCTGATAGTTTGGCGAATGACGTTAATTGAAATGGCACGATTGTACAATGCTTAAAATAGGTTGAATCAAACCCACTTCATATGTAGGGCCTGTGGTGGCCCAGGAAGCTCAACCTTAAAAAAAAAAAATTTTTCCAAAAAGAAAAAATTTCAAAAAAAAAATGTAAAAGAAAAATTTTCAAAAAAAAAAATGTAAAAAAAATTTTTCAAAAATAAAATGTAAAAAAAAAATTTTCAAAAATAAAATGTAAAAAAAAAATTTTCAAAAAAAAAAAAATAATGTAAAAAAATAATGTAAAAAAAAAAAAATTTTTCAAAAAAAAATAAATAAAAAAAAAATATTTATTTTTAATTCTAATAAATCGATCAATTATTACGTTCGATTCTAATAATTTGACAAAATTTTTTTTTTTTGAAGTTTTTTTTTTACATTTATTTTTAAAGTTTTTGACAATTTTCACTGTTTTATTGTTTAATATTATTAATGTTTACGGGTATATTATTTTGTAGAATTATTCTTATTTAAAAAAAAACAATACTGGTACGGTATAAATTTAAAAAACGGCTCGATCGGCTTGTAGAATTTTTAGGGTGGGTTTGTCGTGGTCCGCTTGTCGCTGGTTACTCGTTTAGTTGGGAAACATTTTGTTGTACAATCGTCTGCCCAAGTCAATTCGATAAACATGGCCGATAGTGCAGCACGTGGTAATTATATCTTTTACGAACTTTTAAGAAGTTGTTAAATTAAAAACTTTATGAAATTGTTATTTTTATTAATGAATTTGTTTAATAGCTTTAGAGCGAACTCTGAATAACAACATTTCTTCATGGCGATCGCGAATGAAGTTGTGTCATCGGATATTTTTTTCTCGTCGTTTAAATCAAATTAAATGTAAAAATAAAATTGTGATGGATTGGTTGGTTGCAACTTGCAATGAAAATCCGTACGTATTATATTAAAGTTGAAAGTTGTATCGATAATTACTATGTTTTATGTTAGATGTGAAACAAATGAAAAACCGTTTATCAATGCTATGAAAGTGTACGCGAGTTTATTAAAATCAGTCGCCGCTCAAAACGAGAATATACTTCCAATCGAGTCGGACATTTCTCCCAGCAATTTGGTCCAGGCAAGTCGTATTAAATAAAATATCTACGTATTATTTCTATCAATAAAAGCTATAAGATTAATTTTTTATAATTATAGGTTTTGTTAAAATGGTCCGACTACATATTGATTACCAGTAACAATCTTCGTCTTTATAAACTTTTTTGTGGTATATGGAAATACATCATAGAGAATGGTTTGGTCGATTCTCACTTTCAGCAAAATAATGATGAATTTGTAAAATATAGTTTAATTAATTATAGTTTAAAATTATTTTAAATCATTTGGTGCATTTTTTTTTTGTCTAGATTATTTTTCTGTCCATTTTAATTAAATCTTTCGTCAAGTTTTCAAGCGATAAGGATTCAATTGCGGATCCAAACTTTTTATGGATTTTTAATTGGTCGTTAGAGATTCCTAATGAAGTTAAACGAACAACTTTAAATAATATAGATGTAAGAGTTGTACAATTTTGCAATTATACATACAGTAGTAAAATAAGAAATGTTTTGCGTAATTATATAGATCCTTAAGTTAGGCGTGATAAATTTGAAACCTGCACTGTCACTTTTGTTAGAAAGCAGTTCGCGGAATCATTTGGATAAAGAATTGTTTTCAAAGATTAAAAATGCTATTGGGGTTTTATTGTTTCCAAAGTAAGATGAAGCCATTTAATGAAGAATAATTCATTCTTTTTTTAAATTTTTCTTTTAACTTTTAATAGGGATGTTGAACAGAAAGTTAAAGAGGCTCTTTCTTATGTATTTATTCCTGGGAGTAGAACTACGACGTACTTGTCATCATTTATAACGTTTTTGAAAGACTATATAATTGGCGATGTATAAAAAAAAAATTTTAATTATCTGCAACTACAGTAATTATTATTAGTTTATTCTTTTTTTTAGATTAAAGAATTTGAAATAGATACTATTTCTTTTTTTTATGATATTTTGCTAGAAAAATGCAGGTAAAATTGTAACTATTTATGTATTTTATCATTAAAAAAATTAATTTTTTTTAATTGCAATTTTAGAAACTATACGATGGATTTGAAATTGTATGTTTTCCTGCTTTCTATTCGAATTTTAGGAATTAATTTAATATGTTTCAAAAAACTTCAACCACTAGAAATTAGGGGAGAACGAATTGAGGTAGGATTAATTTTTGTATTTAAGACTTGGTAAACAAAATTAATGATAATTTATTTTTTTAATTTTAGATTAAATACATCGATAATGAAGATTCGTTACGACGTCTTTGCTGCGTTTTAGATGCGACTAACCGTTACGAATCTTTAATTGCAGATGATGTAACTAGTGGTTTATCTCCTTTTAAATGTTTTCAAGAACTTATGGTTTATTTACTTAATTCAATTGAAACTAGGTTGGTATTATGGGGCAAATACAATTACTTATATGCGGTATTCGATTATCTTAATACTTCGTTTTTTTAGGGGACGCTTGTGGTATAAGTGTGTTCAACATTTACTAAATTTAAACTGCCGAATAATATTCCCACAATTGCAACTAATTTTAAAAGAAGCGATGACGCCACCTATACCAGTAAGTAACAATGCTTTATTTATTTGATTTATTTATAATTTAATTAACTCCTTATTTTAGCTTAACGAAGATACTTTAGATGAGCAAAACGTTTTTCTATGCCAATTACTTGATACATATGCAAAGTTACGCCAAATACCAAAATTTATGATGAAGCTTTTTAAATTGATAGAAAGCGATAGATTCGCTTATTCATTAGCGAGAAGTTTTTTGCGAAAGTAAATATTTTAATTTTTGACGATTTTTGTTTTAATTATTAATTTATGATAAAATTTTTAGATTCGAAGACATTGTGCTAAATATGCCATTAAATTCTATTTTAGATATTTGGGAAATATTGATTGAGGAAACTCTTTTGCTTGCGGGCATGGGTAATTTTTTTTAAAAATTTATTATTATTTGTTTTTGCAATTACATTTTTTTTAATGTTTTTGTAGAGTGCGGATCAGTTTCAGTTGTCGTTAATCTTTTAAGCTCCATTATAATTAATCTTCGCATAATTGATGTTAGTTTACCAGTTGCTACAACAGAACGTATAATTAAACTGAGTTATCGAACTGCGGACAAATGCATTGCTAGTTTAATTTCGCTTTATATTGACGACACAGACCAGGTAAAATCACAATACTGTAGTTGTAAATTGGATATTTATGTTCCAATTATTTAATTTAGGTTTTTCAACATTAAATGCATTTATGTTTTAATTGTAGTTTATTTAATTTTAGA
The DNA here is from genome assembly GCA_034692225.1 of Polydesmus complanatus. Taxonomy (NCBI): domain Eukaryota; kingdom Metazoa; phylum Arthropoda; class Diplopoda; order Polydesmida; family Polydesmidae; genus Polydesmus; species Polydesmus complanatus. The sequence continues at coordinate 3,827 of JAQGAZ010002400.1, forward strand.
TAGTCACTCTTCAGTCAACATTACAGTTAGCTCTAAATTGGGGTGAAATGCATATGTATTTGCTTTATTTTAATCAAAAATATGAAGAAGGATGGAAACAATTTAATATTGATACAACATCATTATCATCATACGAAGAATTTTCATTTATACATTTTTATTTAAAAGCTGAAGATTGGGAAAAATTATGGACAATTGGAAAAAGTAACACTTGTCCAGTGGTTCAACATTTCTGTGTAAGAATTTTTTTGTCAAATTGTTATTTAAGGATAATTATTTAATTGAAATAATTTAGAGAGAGTTTGTGTTGCAAAAATTGAAGCTACTGGTAAATATGAAAAATAAAAATGACAAGGATTTGGTATGCTTAAAATCTGGAACAGAATTTCTAACTCAATGCGAAGATCTGGATTCGGGCAACGGAGACTGGAATAGTGATGTATGTCTATTACTTTTTCAGCTATAACTTATTTTCTTAAACTCATTATTTTTGTAAATTTTAGATCGCAGTTGTTACGGATGAGAACATTTCCACAGCTACTTGGTCTTTGATATGCCGATATATTAATGTTTTGAAGCCTTATTTAAATTTCAATTCTGCTAATATTATTTCCGAAGCTCTCGTTACAACATTTGAGTGGAAAGATCAACAACCTGTTGAACCGAGGTTTATTTTAAGCTTTTTATTTATTGCTTAATTTTTATGGTATTTTATTTTAGTTCAATGAAATATTTGAGCCAAGTGTTAATTGATTCTATGGAGTTTAAAGAATGTAAAGCACTTCAATCTTCATTAACAACTGCAATTTTGGAGTCCTGTAGTACAACACTTAAGAAAATTGCCGAGTGAGCTATAATAATTAATTTTTATTTTAAAGTTGCCGCTAACTATTGTTATTTTTAGGGATAAGAATCCGTATGCACTGAAAGTTTCTAAAATATTTATTAAACTGTCGCATCACGGTGAAATGTGGTTGGAACAGGCTGATGCTCGACTAATAAATGAGGACGAGCAAAGTCGTCTTTGGGAAGTGATTGAAAAATTATCTTCTCTATTAAATAAATTGTTAATAATAAGCTTCGCTGATACTCAGCATATATTTTTACAATCTAATCAAATTTTATCTTTTTTTAAGCGTTTTAAGGTAATTTTTGGACTGTTTTTGAAATTTTGAATGTTTCATAATATTAGTATTTATTAATTGCAGTTTTTAAATACACTACCGCTGGAATATTTTTTGCCTTGCAACCAAATACGATGTTTAATAGCCACATGTGCTACAACAGCTTTATTAATTTCTCAGTCTAATATTACCAACAGAGTTATTACGACAATTCATTTGGGAATAAGCAATATACTTTGTTTATTAGATGGAATTCAATCTCCTTGGATTTATAAATTTATAGATTCTTGTGCCTTGTTCACTTGGTTATTTCGGTCGCTATTTCCATTCGTTTCTAAGGTTTGAAATTTGTATTTTATTATGTTAATATTTATTATTTAATATTTTAATTCTTTTTGCAGTTGGAAAATGGAGAATTCATAGAGATAAATAGCGAACCAATACAGTTTCTTAGGCGTGATTGTGAGCTATTGCTGGAGCATTTATTTATTTTAGTAAAGAAAGACGAAGAACATCTTCAGTATTTTGGAAAATTCTTAACTCAGGTTTTACTTAATGAAGTAAATTAACTTAATGAGAAAAACTAATTAAATGTTTTAAGGTTGAGTTATTTCCTAAAGCTGATGGTGACCCATTTAATTTAAAATATGGTATAGTATTATTGCAGCAATTGCATAAGGTAAATAATTTTAGTTTTGCAAATAAAATTTATAATAATTTTTTTTTTTTTAAATAGAAGTTGGATCGGAATAAATTAGAAAATATGTGCTCGTCTTATCGGCAAACACTGTTAAGAAACTATTTTAATTGGGCACTAAATTTGACCGAAACAAGATTATCTGATCTAACAGAGCTCGATTGTAAAAAGCTATCTTGTATTCTTGAATGCTATAGTTTTTCAATTCATGTAAATTCAGAAGTTCAAATTCCAAGTTCATCTTATGAGAAATTAGTAAATTTTGCTCATAGTTTAGCAAGTACAATAATTTTAAATAATCGGGTAAATTATTATTTATTTATTTTTTTAAATGAAATAGTTCAACTTGCAATTTTTTTCTACTATTTTTAGGATGCTAGTTGCGTAAGGCAATGTTGCAGTATTTTAAGCTGCATTGCGAATAAATCCAATTTAAAAAACATTATTTCAAACGAAATCTTCCAAGAAACGTGGATAGCAATAGAAAAATTATTTGCTCTCGATTCCACCGATATAGATAAAGGAATGCTAGCCACTTTAATTCAAAATTGTAACATTGAAGAATTTAATTGGATTCTTAAAAGACTTCTTCAGCAATTAGTGAGTTTTTAGTAAAGTGTGCATAATAATATAAATTTTTTTATTTAATGAATATTTTGTTTTTTAGATTCAGCCGGAATTCTCCTCTACTTTAACTGTTGTTGTTCGTTTATTAAATCAAATTGTTTCCTCTAAATTGGGATCCGAAGATAAACAAACTTGTTTATTTGAACATTCAGAACAGGTAAAAAATTATTATACAGTACAGTACTAGCATTTATTTCTCATATGTGTTTAATTAAGTTATATTTTTCCCCCGTTTTTTGGATTTAGTATTTTATTTGTTTTAAATCTTTAATTGAGGAAAGTGAATGGGAAATGACATTTATTTCAAATATCTTTGATTTACAAACCACGATGTGTAAAATTGCCAAAGTAAGTTACACTTATTTTGCGGTGTGCATGACGGTTATTATTAATAATATACTTCTTGTTATTGCAGCTGACACCGAGGTGTATTTCACTGTGTCTCAGCAGTTGCATCTCATTTTTTGACTTGATGAAAGATAGAATTATTCCATCTAAAATATTAATTTCGATTTTGGGAATATTAAATGAAATGCTACAGAATCAGAAACATTTACTAACAGACTTGATTTATTTATTTCATCAAGTTGTTAATCATATCCTTTTATATTTGCCTTTTCTAAAGTTTAGTAATACACTTGTTAAAAACCTTAATTATATTTTACGTGTTCTTCAGGCAGTCACTCGAAATAGTGATCAAGATATTTTAAAATTGAGTAGCAATGAACAAATTTCAGAAGCTTCGTATACAGCACGAAGATTACAGCGGTAAATAAAGACAAATTAATTATAATAGTGAATTACATATTAATCCCTAATTTTTTCAGACTATTTGTTAGCATTTCGGCATTAAAATCACTCTTTTCAAGTATTATTCCATACGTAATACTCCGATTTGTCATGGAATCGTCGAATGTCACCTTGTTTCCCTCTATTAAGGTTGGCTGCTTAAAACATTTTCTGGGTAAATTTATTTTCATTAAGACATGTTTTAATTATTTAGACGCAGTTGACTGAAGGAATCTATGCATTAATGGATTTAATGGACTCGCATTCCCTGGCTTTAATTGCGGCTTTACTTAATCCAACCGGAAGGGAAGTTTTCGCCGTTTTATACGAGAATTATAAAAAATATTACTTCTATACAGGTAAAGTGTAATTATTATAGCTACCCTAAAAAATAATAATTATATAATATTAATTTGAGGATTTTGTATTAAATTGTTTGGAAGAAATATTGCCCCTTTTGATTAATACCACTCTTAATTTTATTTATGGTCGATATCGGTTTATATTCTACTGTATTTATAATAATTGAAGAGTGGAAATAAAAATAGGCTGAAATTGCCATTTTTCAAAAATCAGAATTTTTTTTTTAAAAAAAAAGTTCGTATGTACCAGGGCAGTCAAATAGGAGCCAAATAAATAAAAGTGTCATTTATAAATTTCTTGACAGGTATATTTTGGCACTTACAGCCTATTTTATTTCCACTCGTCAATTGTACATTATTGTGTCATATCACTTTTTGAGTTATTGTAGGTTTTAAAAATTAAACACGGCAACAATACCCACAAAGAAAATATCGACGCAAAACTCGTGCACCCATAAAAAAAAACAATGCACTTCCCTACTAATATAGCTAATATTATAATTTAAGATGTATAGTGCATAATTATAATAATAATTGTGCAGGCCTATATGTTACCGAGCAAACTCGAAATTAGGTACGAAATTGTCCGGTAACAATTTCATAAATGATCACACCTTTGCAAAACACTTCAATCCTTATGAATGTGAAGCAAAATACATTACTAATGATTTATCAATAGCAATTCAAAATATTTCATAAATATAAACTTTTAAGATCATCTCAACAAAGTAAAAAAGTAACTACACATTATAGCAACACCCTTGTGACTGTTACTACAAGAAAATATTTTTGGAGACGTTAAACAATCTGATGTTCGTTGCGTTCCAATATAAATTGGAAGAATTATAAATAAGAGACCAAACGTAGGGTATAAAAAATTCTTCTGGTTGGTCTTCTTCTACGTACTTGAACTTTAAATCAGGAAATTTCTGGTAATTATGAATGAAAGCAATTAATATTGTTGCAATTCTACGAATTCCTAAAAAATAATTACCATAAATCTATCTCCTGGCCATTGCATTGAGCCCTCTTGAATAATTTGTAATACGTCATCAGCCGATAAATCTCTATTTGTTGATTCTAATCGGCTGGAGAAATACGCGAGCACCTTAAAAAAAAAAATTTATTTTAGACAAATATTTTATAAAAAGTCGAAATCAAATACTCAACTGTTTCAATATTTTGTATAATATCTTGAAAAGTTGGATGGTTTCTAAATTGTTCGAAGCATTCCCTTTTATAAAGAAGTGTATAAATCAAATGATAGCTATGAATCAGTTGATTACATAGACACGAATTTATTATCTCTAAAACCATTCGTAGCACTTCTTCCAAAACCGCTAGATCTTGCATCTATAAGAGAACGAAAGAATTTATAAGAAAGTCTCGACACATAAAAGTTAAAAATATTACGAGATCGGCAACTAAATTTTCGTCTTCTGCATCACGTGATTCCGTAGCTGACTGAAGTTGCTCTACTGATCGATGATGTCGTTTGGCTAGACTCTCAAAAAGTCCTATTATCCTTTGAGCGACGTACACGTGAAGATCCCTAAATTGACTGGACATGTTTGCTAATGCAGCTAAACAATTCGTGTGAAGGTATTTATCCTAAAAAAAATTATTTCTGAATACTTTTTAAAGTCAAAATATAACGAAATCCTTACTCTCATTCTTGTCATATTGAACTGGATAGTTCTGATAACTACTAATATCAAAAGACCACCCAGTGAAATAGACGATAGACTTCGTTCAGTATACCAGGTAACATTTTTCAAGATCTAATTTTTAATTTAAGCTTTCGCAATTAGTTTCTAAATCGGGTTAATTTTAAGTGCTAAAATTGTTGATTTAGTTACCGATTCATGTACAGCTTTATTAAATAATTCGTCTTCAGAAAAAATAAGGAGAATAATTAATGCCATGTAGATATGGTGAGAATTTCGATCGTTTGCTTGATAAAGAATTTTCAAAATGGGAACAATCTAGAACGAGAAAGAAACTGAATAGTTTGGATAACATATTAGGAGCTCGAATAAAACAAACCAATTCATCCATGTCCGCGCGAGCGAGAATGTATGTTCGAAATTGATGGTTTCGATGTAAAAGTAAATAAAGCAGCAAGGTGGTTTGATCATCTTTGACAGTTTTACAAAGTGTGGTAAAAACTTGAGCATAATCGATTTTAAAAGTAGCCACAGCTTGTGTAGGACCTCCACTGCTCAAATCTATAATAGCTTATGTTAGTAAACTCATCATTAGTAAATTTAGGTAATAATTAAATGAAACCTTGAGAATTCGTGAAAGAAAACAGCGCTTGGCGGTAAGGGTTATGAATTGATTTTTCATTAGTACAGTGATTAGTTAAAACTAAAATTAACAAGAGACTCTGATTAGCCAAAAGAGCATCATCGGCTTGGTCACTATTTGGTCTTCCTTTATAGCCCAGCGTAAGAATATTCCAAAGGCCAGCTAATTTTTAGTTTTAAAATAATTTAGCTATGGCTCAAACTAATTTCTAAGCAAATTTTTACAAGCTAATCCGAGAACAAAACTTCCTCCTCCCGAATTTCTTTGTAGGCTAGGTGGGCATTTAAGCTGCAGTATAAAGTTTTGAAGTAAAGTTTTCATTAGAAGGCACGCGTGAATTGAACTAAAAATTACAAAACAATAAGTTTACTACTAAATATTTTGCAAAATGAAAAATACCATTTTCCCATCATCATTGATTTGTATGTTTGGCACTTGGCAGCCAAGTTCTGCGAAAACAAATTAACGGATAACAGTACGATTAATGCGTTGATAGCTTCTAAATGAATGGCGTAAGTCATCTCTCTAAAATTAATAATTTCAAAGAATAGTTTAATAATTATAATGTTAGCAAGTCATTTCATGACTTACACAACAGGAACGTCAACAATTAATTCCACCAATGCGTTCTGAAACAATTCTAACATAGGTTCTTCTTCAATAATTTCACCTAATGTAAACACCCAACATTATAACACTGCATTTTCTTTTTTAATTCAAAAATGCTAGTACCATCTTTAGGAGGGGGAGAAACTTGAAGTTGCTTGACAAAACTTTCTTCATTTATTGTTTCCAAAAAGTATTTACAAATGCATCGTAAAATAAAGAGTGCATTAAAAGTTTGCCAGATGAAAACGGCACTGGAAGCAAAAAAAAAAAAAATCAATAACAAATTCTGTTAAATTACTGTTTTGAACACTTTTTGACTTTTGCAACGTACTTATCGCAATGCGTCGATGTTTTCAGCTCTCTCGCACGAGCTAAGAAAACTTTCAAGAGTGACGCTACATTTCCCGTATGTAAATTATTGGTTAATAACGACTTGCATAAGGATTGTGTGTTCTCTTCCAAAAGACGGTAGTCGGAACTAAAAAAAAAAAAATTTTTTTATTCGAAACAATAATTCGATCAAAACGATATTGAATGATCGACAAACCTAGTTTGAGGAGGAAGAAAAGAGAATGAAAGCAATTGATTCCAAAATGGATCGTTAAATGATATACTTTCACGTCCTGCAAGCCGAATAATAGACGGGTTGTTTTTCAGCTCCCCAATACTAGAGCTACTATTAGCACCCATCTCTCGACATGTGATTTCGGATTCTTCAAGTTAATCTAGGTTAAATAACAAGAGATTTATTTTTATAATGAACATACATATTATACGGTTAGGTATACAATCATAAAGCTACAACAGCATAATCATTTTTATCTCTCCAAATTTAATGTAAATTTATTTATTTATTTCTGTGAAACTAATACATTCAAATTGTGTTTATGAACTTGTAGTAAATTTTCATAAATGCATTAGATTACATTTTCAACATTGTACAGTAAAATCATTCTGATCAGTTACTTCATTAGATTCAATAATCAAATTATTATTTCGTTTAATTAGTTTGAATTTTTATAAGTAAATATTAAACTAATCCCAAAACCACTGGGAATAAAAGTTAAACGTCATATGTCAACAAATAACATGATCAACCTCAAAAGAAAATTACTCAACCTCTCAAATTTAATGCGTAATACGGTGCAAAGTCCGGAAACAATTGGCAAGTGTCATAAAAAAAGCAACGCCACGAGCATTATATTCAATTACATTCAAGGTAAAATAGAAGAAATAATAAATACGTAAAAACTGGAGAAACTTACTTAATTAAACTTTTTTTAGACCACACAAACCATACGCCATTACGAACAACATCATCACTTTAGGATAGTTTTGCGGATTATCACGAGAGGGCGCCACCTTCTTTTTTAAATCTCAACTTGGCCACACCCACGGAGCTCCCATATGGCCATTAGCGTTGGCATCCCGAGTAACTATGACCTTTAATACACTTTAGCCTAATTCCTTTAGTTTTTACTTTTCACTGAACATGTAACTATGGTTGTATGGAGAAGTGCAAAGGATGTTTTGTTCAGTTTAATGTAATTCAAATTGGGAGAATTGTTTGGGGTTTTTACTAATTACTGAATTATTCGTACCATGGTCGGTGTAATAAAACTATCAATGAAAAAAAAAACACTTTTTGAATCTCAGCTGATCCTCAAAATGTTGGTTCCCCAGCTACCGGTAGCTTTCTTGCGGTGACCAATGTTTGGGTTGTGGGACTTGACCACCATACATAGCGTCCCACAAAGAAAAGAAATCGCGCATTTTAAATAAAAACAAACCTGCTAAAAATTTATTACCGGTATATAATTATTTTATTAAGTTTTCTAAAAAAAAATACGTCTCACTAGCAATATTATAATAATAAATATTCTATTAAAATATTTTTTCGGATAAAAATACTTATTAATAGGTTGGGTCGGGGGGCGAAAAGGTAGAAAATGAAGGGTTAATATTATTAAGCCAGCTCTTTGCAATCAACCGCTTTTACTGATCAAACATTAACAATACAGTATATTATTCGTCATGTAACAACGATAGTAAAAATAATTATCTATTATAATTAATACTACTGTATTTACATAATAATTATTACCGAAGCAGGTAAACACACCGAGTCAGTGTACAAGCACACGAGTAGCACCCCGAGCGAGCTGTCAATGGAGGGCGTGGTTTGAAGAAAACTCGAAGCCGCCAAATTTCTCGCTCTCCTATTGGTGGAAATATTTATTCGAAAAATTTACGTCACAGATAGTTTAGTTTGGAAATATTAATGGAGCAGTGTTGGTGTATCGATTTATACGCTTTCGTAATCTGAAATAATCTCCTGTCATCTGTGAATATTGAGTCGTTTTGAAGTGATTTACAAATTCATAAATGTGTAATACTTATTTCCATCGATTTATATGGACCATTTCGGGATCGCGAATTTCTTAAAATTGAGCGGGATGTAGAGGAGACAGCCGATCGGTTGCTGGTGAGAGACTGCTTGGAGAAGCTCGTGAAAAGCGATCATCTGATCACAGTGTACTTTCGCTAAACCCCTAATATTCCCCAGAAACTTCGTGAGATTTTTGCAAAAAAAACCAGACGCTTGTATTATTGCACGAGTAATTCGTCGCCATTGCCTCTTTACTGGTAAGTTTAATATTAAATTATTATCAAAAATTTTGAATGAGAAATGTTTATAATATCGACGACGTTGACTTTGAAAGAAACGATAATGGACTCGTCCATTTGGACGCGCTTAAATTCGTTCGTGTTGATGCTGCGCGACACCCACTTGCAACCACACTTTTCCTTTAAACTAATTGAAAATATCGAAATGTCCAAATAATTCCGATATTCGAGTTGATAAAAACATTTGTTTACGTCGTTCGTGTCACGACTAGCCAAAAAATGTTTTCAACTTCGTGAGTCATTCAAAACTCTAATTTAGTTTTTACGTTTACGGTTCAATGTTTTTCAACTCGATTTTTAGCTAATGGGAAGATAATTTTTTTTTAAGTTTGTAAAATGTTAATACACGTGTAGTTTATAATTTAATGTCGAGGGGGGAAAAAGTTAAACGCGGTAGCGCTTGGTGTGTGTGTGTGTGTTTTTTTTTTTTTACTACGGTAGTAGAATTGAGATGGCGGCATTATTTTGTTGTTGCTTGGGGTTTGGAAAGCCGAGTCCATTCAATGGACACGCCAAAAGGGGGTGTGGAATGTTTAAGCCTGAATTACACTAGATAAGCCGTCTATATTTTTCCCGATTGACAAAAATTCTTGCGCGTTTGACATCATTACCTCGTGGGATTGTAGCTTACGCTGCTGGTGGATGCTGCTCTTTACGCTAGGTGATTCCATTTTCTTATTCTGGAAAAGTACAGGGGGTAGCGGGAAGGTGGCGCGATCAACTGTTTGGTTGGTGTGTGTGTGTGCGCGAACAGAGGAAGCCATAAAGGTAATCGTGAGGTGTTATTTCTCGATGGTGTTTGTCTAATGCAGCGACCTGAGTATTAAGAAACTGTCTGGAATTTTCTTTGATTCAAAGTTCACCATATAATAATGAAGAAAAAGGTAAAAAGTTATTTAATAATATTGTAATAGCGGGGCGGGTTAAGCGGTCTGAAATATCTTTGCCATGATTTTTGTGCTCGAAAATCACTTGGCTCGAACGTTTGCTTTTTATTTTGTTGTCGTCGCTGGGTTTAGGCTTAAGAATAAAAACCGCTTCTTTCTCTAGCTTTTTCAAATGTTTGATGTTAATATAATCATACTCGTAGTTCGCGGCAGTTTATCGTACGTCTTACTTCTCGGCAGAGTGTACTTTTAATAGTTTTATATGTATATATATATTTTTTTTGGTTTTAAGTTTTTCGTTTACTGCGAAAAAAAAATAATTCCCCGATGATCGTACGGAGTAGATTCGCCCGCAATGGCGTAACCGTGGCCGCGGAAATTTAATTTTGAATTTTTGCACACGTTTGCTCGTTATAATTAATGCTTTATTATTTTGTAAATATTTTAACAATAATTTTTTTTTTTTTTTTAAGGTTTTGATTTGGGATTTAACAATTTAATTGGCCGTTTTCACAATTCTGGTAATAATTTGAAAGTTTTAAAAAAATTTTTTTTTTTTTTTAAGTAAAAACATTTATGATTTAAATTTTTTTGTATTTTAGTTCCATGTGACTTAAAGCATGAAACGTCGTCTTGACGACCATCAAGACATTATCGCGACTAGACCTGTCACATTTGAACCGCAAACAGGCGGCTGTACAATTCGCGGTGTCAGCGTGGTTGGTAGTCGTATGGTTACGCCACCAGCGACTTACGTCGTTACGAATAAAGCGCTTCTTGCTAATAGTTCATCATCTTCGTTGTCTGCTACTCAAGAAGTAAAGTCTGAAAATATGCAGAGTAGTATTCAATACCCCATGCAGAGTTTTCAGATGACGGCGGGTATCTCCCAAGGAGGTAGTGGAACTGTGAACGCTGGTGGAGGTGGAGGGACGAGTTCTTCGTCGGGAACTGCTGCTGCTGCAACGCTGGCGTCTTCACTTAATTTGCATCATGTGCAAGTCGCGCAAATCCATCCTTCGACTCCCGCAACCGTTCTTTCCAATTCGATCACGACGAATCCCGTCGTCGTTCACCCTCAACCTGTTACTCAACCGCCCCAACTTCCTCATCAACAGTTTCAACGTCTCAAAGTTGAAGACGCGCTCTCTTATTTGGATCAAGTGAAGTTTAAATTTGCGAATCAACCTCAAGTTTACAACGATTTTTTGGATATCATGAAGGAATTTAAATCCCAAAGGTGAAATAAAAAGCATTTTTAATTTTATAAAATAAAATTACTTAAAAAATTTTTTTATTATTATTATTCTAGTATTGATACACCCGGTGTTATTGGACGTGTGTCACATTTATTTAAAGGCCATCCTGAACTAATTGTTGGGTTTAATACATTCCTTCCTCCTGGTTATAAGATTGAAGTGCAGGCTAACAATCAAGTTAATGTGTGTACTCCTGGTTCTCAGACAGCTACTATTATTCATCCCACACCTGCTCCGTCTGCGTCTTCTGCTCATTCGACTACTTCGTCAATCCCGCTTAAGGTAATTTTTTTTTTCTTTAATAATTTTAAATGTCACTAAACTAAAATTATTTGGACGGTGGTTTTTTTTTTTAGCCTGGTAATCATCACACTCCTGTTACTTTGGTCCCGGCTGCAACAGTGGTAGCTCAGTCTCAACCGCAACCTGCTACTCAGCTTACACCGTACCAGCAACCACAGTCTCAACCACATGGGTCACCTTTATCAACAGCTGATTTGTCAGTTCCTACAATACCTCCAGCACCGCCAGCTAATCAACCGGTTGAGTTTAATCATGCTATTAATTATGTTAATAAGATAAAGGTTAATGTTATTTTGTGTTATTGTATTATTATTATTAATTACTAATTATTGCTTTAATACAATTGTATTATAGAACCGCTTTCAAGGGCAGCCAGATATATACAAGCAGTTTTTGGAAATTCTTCATACTTATCAGAAAGAGCAGCGTAATCTTAAAGAAGGTATTACAGCGGGAATTAAACCTTTGACTGAAGCGGAAGTTTATCAGCAAGTTGCAAAGTTGTTTCAAAATCAGGAAGACTTGTTGCAAGAATTTGGTCAGTTTTTACCTGATGCTAATGGAGCGTCTGGTTTGGTAAGTACTTTTTTAATATTATATTTATCGTGTTGTAAACGTTTAATTAATCTTTTATTCTACGTGATTTAAGGGAGACGTTTGGTCGTCATTAAAAGCTAAAAAATTGCCTATAAAGGCAACTATTAATGATCATACACCAGTTGTTAAAAAGCCACCGATCAGTAAGCCTTGTAATAATTTATCTACTGGAAGTGGTGGCAGCGCTACAAGTAGTAGCAGTAATAATCAAAATAAACACATACTTCCTATCAAAAGACCTCAATTATCTGGCCCTTCTTTACCTAATAAGGTTAGTAGTAGCAGTCCTCGAATTGGCCAGAATAAAGTGATCTCTTCTCTTAAACGTCCTTCTTCGTCTGTTGTGGATCGCTCTCTGCCTTCCAAAGTAAGTCATTACTGTGGACTTGACGTTGATCAAACTTTTGAAGAGTTAAACTTTGGCTTTGCTTGATATCTTAATAAATAGAAAATTTTATTAAACAATGCATATTATATTATTCTTTTTAAAATTAGAAGCCGAAATTGGGAACGTTAAAGGATGTTACTTTGGCTGAAGCTGGAAAGTTTAGTTCACTAAGTGAATACGCGTTTTTTGACAAGGTACTTTTGTATTTTTTTATTTAAAATTTTTGAGCATTTTAAATAACTTGCTTGAATTAATTTCCCAGGTCCATAAGGCTTTAAGGAGTCAAGAAGTTTACGAAAACTTTTTGCGTTGTTTAACGTTATTTAACAATGAAGTTATTTCTCGCAGTGAATTGGTTCAACTTATTACGCCTTTTCTGGGGTAACAAACTTTTGATACGGTTTTACATTTTAATATTTTGACTAATTGTTTATTTTTTTAAAGGAAATTTCCCGATTTGTTTAAATGGTTTAAAGATTTCTTGGGTTACAAGGATTTAGGACCATTGGTTGAACCTATTCCATCAAGAGTGGTTAATCAGGAACGAGTCACTGGCGATTTAGCTATGGAAATAGGTATAATTATTTAAATTTTTTAAAAAAAATTGTTTTATAAAGTTTGTGGATTTGTTATTCGTAGATTATTCAACATGCAAACGTTTGGGTGCCAGTTATTGTGCGCTTCCTAAAACATACACACAGCCAAAGTGCAGCGGGCGTACGCAGTTGTGCAAAGAAGTGCTTAACGACACGTGGGTATCATTTCCTTCTTGGTCTGAAGACTCTACATTTGTCAGCTCAAGAAAAACGCAATATGAAGAATATATATATCGATGTGAAGATGAACGGTTTGAGTTGGATGTGGTTTTAGAATCAAACTTGTGTACAATTCGTATGCTGGAGTGCGTTCAGAAGAAGTTGTCTCGAATGACAGTTGAAGAATTATCTAAGTATCGTTTAGACGATACGCTAGGAGGGACTTCTCAAGTCATACATCAACGGACTATTAGAAGAATTTATGGTGACAAAGCTCAAGACATTATTGATGGGTTAAAAAGGAATCCATCGGTGGCTGTACCTTTAGTACTGCGCAGACTGAAGGCTAAAGAAGAAGAGTGGAGAGAAGCACAGAAAAATTTTAATAAACTTTGGAGAGATCAGAATGAAAAATATTATTTGAAATCGTTAGATCATCAGGGAATCAATTTTAAACAGAACGATTTGAAAGCTTTACGATCAAAGAGTTTTCTCAACGAAATTGAAACAACTTATGACGAGGTATTGTAACAACAAAAAAATATATTTTTTATCTTGTATTTATTTATTTTGAACTAATTTATAGCGTCGGGAACAAATCGAGGAAGGAGCTGGTGAACCAAGTTATGGTCCCCATATCTCATTTGTTTATAAAGATAAATCTATTTTGGACGATGCTGCGAATTTAATTATTCATCATGTGAAAAGGCAAACTGGAATTCATAAAGATGACAAGAAAAAAATTAAGCATTTAATTAGACAGTTTGTTCCCGACTTGTTTTCTCATCCTCGGCAAGATTTATCTGACGACGAAAAAGAAGACGAAGGTAAAAACGCTTTGCCGAATTACTGTTAGTTAAATCTTTTACATTTTATTAAAAAATATTTAAATACGTTTAGAACTGGAGCC
>JAQGAZ010002401.1:0-18123 GCA_034692225.1 Polydesmus complanatus
CGACTTCTTGGTTTTGATAATTGCATTCAACCATTATGTAAACACAATTAAAAAATTCTCCAAAATAAAAATAAAAAATACATCTTGAATTGACGATGTGTATGCATTTACTGCACAAACATTCAGAAAACGGTACATTTCATTCGTTGCTAGTGCAACCCATCAATAAAAAAAAAAAAAAAAAATACAAAGAACAATAGTAAGTACTGTAGTTTTTTCTTCATTCAATCCGAGAGATTCGGCTTTCTCACACATAGACCACGAGCAGAATTGCACCGCTAGATAAATAACCGCCATTTACGATGTAGACTTTCTCTACCACCCAATACCAAAAATGTCCATCTAAATTTTTGCATCTCCCTCCCCCTATTGCTATGTATTACATTTTATTATTTACATAAAACCATGAGACTGGTGGTGTATTTGAAGTTAGGTAAAAAGAAAGCCACAATAATGCTATTTCAATCCTACGAAGGTTATCCGTCACATACCTCATTTTTTAATAAATCACAAAAATATCGCCATTATATTTCGTTGGCACCGAGAGAAGAGGAACTTACTAAATCTAGATTTAACACACATTTACTCACGAAAATGCAGTAAGACTGGGTACGTGTTCAGCCAATATATACCCCGACGGTTTAAAACGAGTTTTGCCAGATGGATATATACAAAGATCCCAAGGCGAAAGCATTTGTACGAGCCTCTGCGGGGCTTTTTTCTCCTAAAAATACATTAAAAAAAAAACAAAAAATAATAAACGGATATCGCGTATAATAGCCAGAGCTTGGTTATTAAATAATACAACGTGGATAGAACACGAGTAGCCTAGCGTATATAAATAATTAATTCTTACTTTTTTTTTTTTTTTTTTATACATCAAATTGTCGTTGGGTTGGCGCTTTATTTTTCGTTTACCGGTGGCGTCGTTAACAAAGCGTAAGCTCACGCGACTTGTTTTTATATGATCTCACTCAAATCATAAAATCTTATCATTTTCCCATTCGATATTCAGTCTAGATTTTTTTTTTTTTTTTTTGCTTTTTTTTCTTTAAAAAATGTGTAAAAAAAAAAAAAAAAAAAAAAAGCGGCGGCGGCGGCCAAGCAATGATGTAGATTTATGAGTGCAATTGGTGTGTGTAGGGTCCGTAGGCGGTCGTCGTAGTCGTCATAAACGGACCATCAAATCGATTTCGATGCATGAATGGTCCAACTGATTCGAGCAAACACGGGGAAATAAAATTGCATTGCGTTTGTGACAGCAGGTAAAAGAGATCAATGCCGCACATATTCTTACTTTCACATCAGTTCATGCTTACAAAAAAAAAAAAAAAAAAAAAAACAACAAAAAAAAATTCCTTTTTATGATACACTGGTCACGATGACCGATCACGTCAAGAAAAAAAGAAAAAAAAAACAGTTTTATACAACATAAATAATGAATTTTTATTATTAAATTCAACGTGAAAGACTATTGTGACCGCAAATGCCATGTAAATATAGAAAACGATAAATCAAACCCTTCTTATGTTTACGTAAATCTTTCGTGTAACATTTCTACCGATTTCTTCTTTCCAGTTAGATAAAAACTCTCGTCTTTCGATCTTAAATAATAAAAAAATATATATACATATATTTTTCATCAAGCGCGACTAATATTATTACTACCTAGAATATAAATTCGAACGATCTTTATCATCAGGTTCAAGTCTCGACACATTTCGCCAAACTGTTGATACGTCGCGTTTAATGTCGTGCATGTACCAAATAATAATAATAATAATAATAATAAAAACGTAAATACTACGAATAACTTTTTCGAATAAATAATAAATAAAAAAAGAAGACATTTATTACGATATCGTCGTAAATTTTATTCTTTTTTACAAGCGAATTTTATGTCGCGTTTAAAATGGCCAAGTAGTGTAAGTGCATCGTTTTAAAGAGATGAAAATAATAATAATAAAAATCAGTTAAGAGGTTAATGACTTTACTTCTCAATACGCAAAATAGTAAAAAAAAAAAAAAAATGTTTAGATTGTAAGTACATGTACTGTATTTCAAAAAAAAAAAAAAAAGGAAAATATAGTGTACTTTATTGATACTTGTACTCTTATTGATGCGGAGATTCATATTATATTGTTACGTAGTGTTATGTGAAATATACACATGTTTCTTCTCTCAAATATGTGTAGATTAAAATATGTGTGTATAATTAAAATAAAAACTGACAATAAAAATTTTTTTTATTATTATTATCGTGTCACGTGTTTTATTTTCGTTTAAAGTTCACTACCGGTAATAAAAATTTAATTCTAAAAATAAAATATGTCGCGCAGTAAATCAATCAAAATTCCCAGAACGAAGTTGTATAATAATAATAATTATTATTTCCAATAATACTACTAATATTAAGCATTTGCACGTAGCGGGTCTTCCATTCGAAAAGATAGAAGAAAGAGTGATATGTAAAGGGAGCGAAATGATGTCGAAAGACACCTCTAGGGGCATCGCAAATCCCTATAACAATCGCAAGCCGATTATCACGGTGAACTGAATGATCAATACCAGAGAGTGTACAGCGACAATACTCGTATACATATTATATTATATTATAGAAAAGAGAAACGTTAACAAAAAAAAAAAAAAAAAAACAATTTTCTATTCCAACTTATACGATTTGAAACAGTTGTTGTAGAACTATAGAAATGTACTTAAATAGTACAACTGTTGTGGCTGCGTATGTGTGTGTTAATGCACATAACCGAATTACATGTCATGCCCAGTTCAATTACTACACCGAAAAAATAATATTCAATTACCGGCTCACACCGTTTCAACTTGTATAGCTAGTGAATCAAACTTCTCAGATACCAGTACTAAAACACGGCTGGGAATTATTTTTAATATGAAACAATCAATTTACAGTATTACAGCAGTATTTTTTCGAATCGAGTTTATTTACTGTATAATAACGCTTAATAATTGGATTACAATTTCCCCGTTTAATTTAAACATCGTTTGATTTAAATTTTTAAACTTTTTGTTTCAAAAAGTCGGGGTTTTAATTGAATTTAAAATTACAATGTTGAAGAATTCGGATCAGGAAAAAAATGCATGTTAACCCTCTGCTTGTGCAATGTTGCGAGATACACGTTGCGTTACAAAATAATGTGCATTAAAATTAAAAACGTTTAAATGTATGTAAGCAAATAAGAGAGCTTTTAATAGGAAAATAGGTACACAATCATTATTTTATGTGAGGAAAAATAATAAATATTCTTCATCCCCCCCCCCCCTCTCCCCCTGTAGGCAAGACTAATGTTACTGTACTTAAATCGCGAGTACACATCGAATAATAATGCAAATAGTTTGCAGCGAAATATTTAATATTCTTGATTGTGTCAAGTCATATTCGATTGAAAAGCTTCTTAGATATATTTTTTTCCCCCTATTTCTCGTGCATATGCTATTATAAAGTATACAGTGCATGTACAGTTGCTATGCGACAACTACCGGTAAAAGAAACCGTTAGTTGGAGTTTTGCAAACCTGAAAATTTATGGCTATAAAAATAAAAAAATATTGTAAATAAATACAGCTTTTAATAATAATTTTTTTTTTTTGTGTGTAAATGTTATGTGAGACTTAACTACCGCGCACTGCATTTTTAAATCTCAAAAAAAATAAATAAATAAATAAATTTTTTCGCCCTATTTAAATTACAAATCTGAATATTACATCCAATCAAATCGAATAATCAAAAAAAAAATCTATACCGGGGGCACATTAAATTTTTATAAACGAATTCCCAATTTAGAATAAGAAAATTAATAAAAATATATAATATTTAAAAATCGTATTTGAGCGTGGGTGTCCTTTTATTACACGCTTTTCCTATGTAAGACATAGACACTCGGTGATGAAACCGTGACTACATCCTATAATTATCTTCCTGGATCCATAATTTTTACTTTCCATTTAAAACTACTACAGTATTATTTCAAAACAGTATTTTATTTATAATCACCCCGTATGTTTTTTTTTTTTTTTAAAAAGATGAAGGAGTTAAAATACATTTTCTATCAGTGTATATCGGCCATTAAGAAAGCGATGCTGCTGCACTGGCGAATAGCCAGCAAACAGCCTCTGCATGTAGGACAAAATAATGATGCCTGGCATTAAATATTTCATTTTCTTATCATCCTTTACATTTCACTATCAACAAGTTCAAAATACATGTACAGCATCCGCTTTGGAAGTCTCCAAAAATAATACTTTTAACCTAGTTATTTGCGGTTAACTTCCTCATTTAATGACCATAACACACACACACACACGCCCAGTCAAAATGTTCGTCGTTTTGTATTATTTTCGCTTAATTAATGATGCAAACATTTTTTTTTTTTTTTTTTTTCAACTCTTTTAACATGCCTAAGTCGAATTCTCTAAGTGTGCCAATGCCCTCAGCACAATTTTATCAACAAATTATTAAAATAAGTTTTGTCATTCAAAATAAAGAATTTCGAGTCAATCCAGCGGACTCTCTCTTTGCCCAAATCCACGTCACCATCCACTATTCATTTAAATCTCATACACATAATAAAATATAAAATTTAAATAGAACTAATTAAATGTTAAGATTAGAATTTTTTTTTTAAATAAAAAATACTCTCCAGAACGAAATTATTGTAAACAAAATACTTTTACAGTAGTAATAAAATTCTATATTTTGTCAATGCTAAAAATTCGAAGCTTTCCCTCTCACTCACCCAAAAACAAAAAAAAAAATACGATATTAAAAAATAACAAATAAATCTTTCTCGTAATAAAAGAGCAAATAAAAAGGAGAAAAAGCCAATGCTGTACTTTACTTCAATAATAATAATTGAAGAATGAACGTTGCGCGAACGTGGTCAGAAAACTAAAAATTCGGTAACGTTAGACACGTACAGAACGTGTTGGGGGTTGGGGTTTTTGATGAAATCCGAAACTGCGAGAATATCGATATCCACGATTGATTTCAATAGAAAGAGAAAAAAAATAAATAAAATCAAAAAAAAGATCAGCATCGACGACAAAGATTCTTCGGATTTCGCGGTCCTATTTGGACCCCTACACCACTCTCTCTCTCTCTCGAATAATATCAACGAAAGAAAAGTTATGTCTCGATTCGATTTAATTGAAGCCGTTGGAGTGAGGCCCGCACGTACGAACGGGAGGGAGTCCGAGAGCCCCAGTTTCGGAAAAGGAATCGAAAAAGGTCAAAGGTGAAAGCGAGTGCGTGAGGGAAGTTAAAATCAGGGTCAGTTCAAGTTGAGGTTTTTACGTAAAAATTGAAATGATGAAAGAAGGTTAAAAAAAAAAAAAACTGTTCAATAAGGTTTGGCCTAACCTTCCATCTCTCCCTTTTCAGTTCGTGTCCCGCAGTGGCAAAATATAAAAAACGAAAGAGATGGAAAAAAAAAAAGAGAATCCTCGATGAGAGAGTGTGGTGTGGGTGGAAGGGAGAGAGTTTCGACCCGCCAAAACACACAGTTTGCACCAAAAAGAGAGAAAGAGAAAATGATAAGCCAGAAAAAAAAAAATCGTGCTTCTGGTTCAAATATTGTACAGTAGATGCTGGGGCGAGCGGTGGAGTCCTGTGCCTGAGAAGGGGTCAGTCGAAGAGAGAATAAAAAACGGAGATTTTTTTTAAGGGGGAGAGAGCACAATGATGATAAAGAAGCCTCGTGAAAAGAGAGGAGGCTCTCCCCCCGAAAACACAAAAAAAGCTGCTGTTATGCGAATCAACAGAAGAAAAAAAATAGGGAGAAGCCCCCGCTCGCTCTCGCTATTAATGGGTCCCGGGTCCTAGCTGACCCCGACGACGACGACCAACAACTAAATCTAGTTATATGAGAATAAATGACACGAATATTGGGATGTATAAAAAAATATTTCGAGGTGACCGAATGACCGACCCCCCGTCCCGGGTCCCCGTCGTCTGTTTCACCCCATTCATCTCACATATCCCACCTTTGATTTCCCTCTCGATCTCGAAAGCCACTCTCTCTCTCACCCAAAAAAAAAAAAAATGAAAGAAAGAAAAAACCGACTGACCTCAATTCCCCCACCTAATTTTTTTTCATTCCGCTCCCCCTCCATCCATCTCTACTCAATATTAAACAGTCGCACGTTAACTTTACTAACACACACACAGAAGAAGAAAAAAAAAATGGTTCTCTTATGAATGCATCTGTACAGTGACGGCCAAGGACACTTGTGTACCTTGCCCTCGTAACGTCACAGCCCCTAAACGTCCTTCAAAAATTCTAACCTCAAATTATAAGAACAGGTAGAATAATATTTAAAAAGCGTCTTAATATTGTATCAACTTTCTTAAATCAGTGTTTAAATTTTGCGTAAAAAGATGCCGTTACCGGGCACATCATCCCATCCACCAACTTTCTTGCCACCCCCTATAAAAATGACAAATCGATACCGACATTGTTTCCAAACTGAATCCGAGCGGAATGAGAGACCCTGCGCGAGAAAA
Organism: Polydesmus complanatus; assembly: GCA_034692225.1. Taxonomy (NCBI): domain Eukaryota; kingdom Metazoa; phylum Arthropoda; class Diplopoda; order Polydesmida; family Polydesmidae; genus Polydesmus; species Polydesmus complanatus. The sequence goes on from JAQGAZ010002401.1 coordinate 6,538, forward strand.
AAAAAAAAAGGGATCCGGCAAATAGTAATTAAAGAAAGAAAGAGCGAAAAATAGCTCTAAGGACTAATCACACAAGACACGTTCTAATATAATATGGGAGGAGAGGGAAGGTGGGGGGAGGGTCAGTCAAACGTCATCCTAATACCCACCTCCCATAAACCTAATAAATAATAAACGACACGCAATATTAGAGCATATAGAAATATATCACCAGCCCTGCTCGCGATGGCTTCTACTATGTACTGTATATAATATTTGCAATAATAATAAGAGTCGTGGCCATTAATATTCTACGTCATATTCACGTTAGTCACCATCCAAACACTGCGAACAGAAGTGGTCGTTCCCTCCCCCCCCCCCCAAAAAAAAAATATATATACATACAGATACAAGCATATTGTTAACAAAAATGAATTGTGAAATTTTGCTGCTCTTGGAAATGAATTATTATTGTCGTGATTTTATGGTAATTTTAAGCTATAGTTCTGGGATATTTTAGCAGCTTATAATAATTTTAAGCGGAAAATTTAATTAATCGATTTTAAGAAAATTGTTAATACAGTAATAATAAGTTTAAACAGTGTTTACGGAAACATTTTGTTCGTGTTAATTGCCATTCGGTAAACGACTTTTTCTACATTTTAACTCATTATGATTACTGTAATGTATTAGGAAAGGCATTGAGTTAGTTCCATTTTGTACTACCAGTATTAATAAAATAATACGTTTAAATTGCTAAATGTATCTAACTGGTGTAATGTTATTTTGTTTACAAAAAATTGATAATACTGTACTGTAATATTATTATTTAAGATGGTTTGTTGGATAATTTTACTGATTTAAGATTTCGTTGAAAGCATTAAAGATGCTATCAAAATGTTCATTGAATTACATTATAATGTATATTACATTCCTATAATGTGGACAAAAAGCTCTAAACAATAATAATAATTGTCAATAGGCGGGTAACAATGTTATCCTGATTGTCAGAATAATCGAAATTCTACAATATTATTTTCATCAAAAATAATTATTAAAAAGATGAATCAAGACTGTCTGTATTTTCTAACCTTTATTTGAAATAAAATAAGTAGCTATTAAAATAAAATCCTATTAAAACCCAAATGTCTATGAAAACGTCGAAACAAAATTCACGTTAAAAATCTGTTATGCAACCACATGTCAAAAAAAAAAAAAAAAAAAAAGTCTCCGGGGAAAACGACAATAAACAATTTCTAGAAAATGCTCGCAATAATTCTCGGTAACCGATTCGTAATAGAAATTTTTGACATTAAAGAGCGCAATACCATTCAACACACAAACAGTTCTAACAAGCGATCGGAGAGAGAGAGAGTTCAAAATTAGCGTGAAAAACAAACCACAAGGATATTATTTTTGCATCTTAAGAGCCACCAATAAAATAAATAAATAAATTTCATTGTTTTCATAATAAAAAAATCAAAAAAAAAAAAAAAACGTGCGCTGAATAATTTTCTAAGATATAAAATTTTTACTGTAATCGTATAATTTTAATATTATTTTTGTATTGTATTTATTTTTCATACGTTATCAATAACAATAATTATTATTATTATAATAGAGCTATCTATATTTTCAAGGCTTTCCCAACGTCTCTTATATTGTAAACATCAAAAATGCTATAAAGTTTATAAGGTAAACATTTACCGTCTTTATAAAAACTTTTTAATAAACAATCGCAATTATTTAAATCTACCGTATACTATAGTTATTACAATGCACATGCCCTTACAAGTACAGTACTGCTATTATAATAACGTACATTTATTTAAGGCCGAAAGTGTGTAATAATAATCGCCGAAACGAAGCTTAATCCGAAGATTACGTTATAAATTTTAAGCGCGAGAGAATAATTTTAATCCCCCGCCAAAAATGTTGAGTGTAACCGTAGCGGCTACTTTTTTTTAACGTGCATTTTTCCACCATTTTGCTTCCACACGGCTAGGCGTTAGATTTTGCGGGTAAAAACTATCACCCTGAAAAATAATGCTTTGATAGCGCATTTTCGTTTGATGACTGTGTCGGGTGAAAATGGGCACATTTTACTCATGTCAAGTAAAAGGAAACTTGTACCGTTCTTCGCCGAAACGCCAGCACTGCTTACGTCTGCATGCCCGTAATTCTCTTGCTATATATCGATATAAAGTGTAAGCTAAGAGAATAGAAATGATCGTCGTCCAATAATAAAACAACCCCCCCCCCCTCACACACACACATAACCCTCCTCCTCCTCCTACTCTCTCTTCTCAATCCAAAAAGTCGATTCATATTAATAATGGCAATCATCACTGTCAATTCTTCCCCAATTGCCTCCACCATGCAACACGAGCATGTTAACTCCGAAGAATTTTTTTTTTCTTTATACCACCCCACACAAACTAACGTTCTTGTAATCCTTATTAGAGCGAGAATCTTTATATATATTATTATAGTGAACCGAATGTCACTATGACACTAATGTTATCTGCGGACGTTTTGCTGCCTATCAAACTTCATTTCTGCCCTCACCTAATTAGCGATACAACTTCGCTATCGACTGCATCATCATATTTACTCGCTTTCAGTTAAGATCCGTCAATTAAGATCGACCCAATTTAAAAAAAAAAAATAAATTAATTAATAGAAAATAGTAACGATTGTCACCAAATCCACAAAAATAATACGCCTTAATTAGCGATAAAATTTAAACACACTTTCTAAATTCAAGAACACAAGTAAATCGATAAACATTATATTGCTAATGTAAAGAAATAACAACAAATTTATCAATTAAAATGCGCAGCTATGGTGAATATTTAAAATCAGCTGTTCCAATGATGTAAATAATCCCCCCCTCAAACCATCCAATAACTTAATTTTAAATAAAAAAAAATAATATTTGTTTACCTGCAAATTTGAGAAGACAACGGACGGATTTTTCGTAGCTTTAATCTTTATAATAAATATCACCGAGAGCCACAATAATAATATTTTCTCATCCCCCGAATAATATTAATTTATATAGATGAGATGCACACATACACTCACGGCACAACAACAACACGATGATGATGATTATTAACAAGAAGTGTGGTGGATTTGAGGTATAGTAAAGGAAAATATATTTATATTTTAATCCGGCATCGAAGACTGATGATGATGGTTAAGGTATTATATTATTATTATTATTATAAAAAAACACGTGTGTTAACGGATAAAGCATTCATCCAGCAGTAGCAGTAATAGTAGCAGCAGCAGCGGCGGCGGCAGCAGCCAACAACCTGCCCAATCAATACGCGTGTACACGACGACCGTTACAGATTGAAAACGATGGTTCGTGACGGTGAAAAAAAAAAATTCCTTCGAGATAGAATAAAAAAAAATATATATTCAGAAAAAAAAAAAAACTCCCGATTTAAAGATGCTTTTCTTTATCTTTCTGACGTAAAAAATGTATGTCAACACCGAGTGGTAAGAAGAAGAAAGAAAAAAAAAATGTTAATCACGGGGGAAGGTTTTGTATACCCGAATACAATAATAAAAAAAAATTACCGGTAGTTTTTATGTTGGAAGTAGAGATAATTATAATTCAATCTTAAAAAAAATTTTTGCTTCTTAATTATAATTTTCTTGGGAGATCTAATTCACTTAATATTAAGACGAAACCAACCCCCAACCAAAAAAACAATTTTCTGCAGAAAAAAATTATTAAGATAAAATTCATTTTCTCGATTCGGAAATTCATCGCTCATCGTTGGATCAACAAAAGACCCATAATATTAATTAAAATTATTAATATGATAATATTTTGCCGAAGCTTTAATTCAATTCAGGATTTTCTTCCGAGACGTTTCTAGACTTTGTACTTTCGGCGTCATCTTAATTATTAAGCCGCCGATCCGAGATTATTATTATTATTATTTTAACCGTCCGTTTAACCAAAACCACAACAATCACAAAAAAGCTGGGACCTCATCCTTATTAATTCTCATCCTTCAAAATAAATTTTTTGTCTTAAAAAAAAAAATAAATAAATAATATCATAATAGAAGAGAGCCAAAAAATCTCCCGGACTGTTCGACTAGATGTGACTAGGGACGACACGATCCGTTGGCAAGAAGAAACTCGTGTTTATACCGATGCACCTAGAACGGGGGAAGAGAGAGAGATTGAGTGCGGTGGTCTCATACCGATGCTGAACGTAAAGAATTGGCCGTTGTAAATTGCCTCGTAAACACACACACACACATACGGGTTCGAACAGCAGTATAGCAGCAGCATCGGCAAAAATATATTACGGAATTTAAAATCAACGAACACAACAAACGCGAATTCTTTTTTTGAGTAACGGTGGCAGCACACACACACACACAGAGACAGAGAGAGAGCAAGATCGGTGGATCGGAGGGAGAGAGATTGAAGACGTGGAGTGGTGGCAGGAGCAGCAACAGCAGCAGAAGCAGCGCTGGTGGAGAGCGTGTTCTCTCTCCGGTGTCTCTCCCGCACCGTCATTCCGCCAACAACGAGCAATACGACGTCGATGCTCGGTTAGCGCGCATCTCAAAAGCAAACTTTGCTTATACCAAAAAAACGCAGGAAACAGGATCCGGGAGAGAGTAAGAAAGCAAAGCGTGAAGCCGAGAAAGCGAGAGAGAGAACAAAAACAAATTTTTTTTTTTATATCCCCAAACAACATAGATTCGTCGTATTAAGAACGTGATAATAATTAAATTGATAATAATAAAAGCATGGGGTTAAAATTTGTTGTTGGTGGAGATGCCAAATGCGTGGAGAACTCAGAATTGAGAGCGCGGAGGAGACGGTAAAGGTAGGTGCTGGCTGGTGGTGACGAAAGCGGTCGTTTGCACTTTTTCCATCGCGGATCGACGAAACCATTGTAAAAAAAAAAAAAAGAAAGAAAGAAAAAAAGAAAAAAAAAAAAAATCGGCGGCGTCTTTTAACATCTCACTGCTGCTGCTGCCGCTGCTTGAAGAAACGCCGTTACGCTTAAAAAATTCCGCATCATCCCGGGAATAATAATATATTTACCTTAACAACTGTTTCTTTCTTCGATCCCGTCGCTCCATCTCTCTCTCTTTAAATTTCTTACAATAATATTATACAGTTGTATTTTTGAAGAATTAAATTTGAAAGTACGTGTAGGGGATATTTTTTTTTTTTTTGATGGTTTCCCAGTCGATAATAAATCCGATACGATATTCTGAGTGTGTCGAGACCGAGGTAAAATAAGCGTAACAAGAAGCGTTTGTATTAACTGTTTATACGTGTGAGTATACACACGGTATTATTATACGTAAGGTTAATTATACGTCGTCTTGTGTATGTATAATACCGTATAATATAATTATTATCTATATGTATGTGTGTGCCTGCTCGTTTACTCAAACGTTTTTCTAACGTAACGTAACCGTTTTATCATCGTAGAATGCTGAGGCTGCTGCTACAACGTATGTGTGTGTGTGTATATTTTAAGGCCGTATAGAGTCAGCGAGAGAGATAAAAGACGTTGTTGCGCGTATCGTAGCACATTTTTTTTAGAATTAGGTCGAGAATGGGGAAAAAGTCCGCAAAATGGGCTGGTTGTTACGGCGTAACACCGGTGTCTACCGCCAATGGCGCGGCAGTCGCTTTGAGCTGCCGCCGGAGAGCGCGTGATCCTCGGCCGACGACATCAAAAGCGTCTGGCGCTTCGTTAACCACCGCGCACTCGTGCGCTACACACACCATTTTGATACATACAGTACTTATAATTCCATTTTTTATTAGTTAAATTCTATTATATCGAATCCTTTAATCTATTAGTTATAAATTTAAATTCCCGTAACATTACAATAATTATTATCAAAAGAGCGCTGGTTTTAGATGAACCCAGGTACAGTATTCTCTGTTCTGTCCATTATGATAATGTTTTGACGAATGAATCGCGTAAATATTACGCAATTAAATAATTGTTAGATTGTGTGTATCTTTGCTTAGCAATGTAGGTTTTATATTTTTCTTTAAAAAAAAAAAAATGAATATTCATTAAATTGTTATGGATTTCCCAAGTGAAAAGTGGAGAGCTTAAGGAATGCATTCATTCAAAACTCTTAAGAGCTTTTTCTCCCCCCCCCCCCCTCACTTCTTTATACCTTGTAATTTTGAGAATAATTTTTTTTAAGAAATAAGACTTATTAAATTTTGTAGGAATACAATATTATTTGAGACCCAGAATCTTTTTCAATCACAATGTAACTGCTTAAACCCAAATTTTACTCGAACACACATTGCCTCGAAACGAATCTTCTCCAACACACGCAGCCTCAACAATGTTCCAATAATTTTCGAGGCTTACAATTTGAAATAGCTGACCAAACATCACGTTTCTCATGAAAACTTTCTAGTGAAAAAACTTGTATAATATTAATCCATTTGACAGGTGTGAACCGTGAACGCGGCCCCCGATCTCATAATATTAAGGTCTTGGCTTTGGTAAAAGTCTCAAGTTAAAATCGCAGATTCCTTAAACTCCATTGCAAAAAAAAAAAAAAAAAACACCGTATACGGTTTTTTTTTACAGTATATCGGAGAAGATGTAAAAAAAAAAATAATAATAATAATGGGTGATAATAAAGCGTCGATAAGTGACGTAGAAATCAACGGTGTGGTTTTGAGAGTTTTTTTTCTCGCTCTCGCTCTCTCTTTTTGATTTCTAGAAAATAATACTTAAAGAATAAAGAGTGTATCTCCATCAAATATTTCTCGGAATTTGAGAAGACCGCGCGCACACCATCTAATATTCCTACAAACCCGGAGTCTTCGTTATGCTTTCCAAACACGCGCACTCACACGATCCGAAGGAGCTACCGTAGACAAACATTTCATCGACGAGACTCAATCCACCAACACCACGCTCACACAAAATAATAATAATAAAATTAAATAAAACTTCCATCCATCAACTCAAAAAAAAAAAAAAAAAACTTATTGAAATTCGCTTTCTAATCCATCGAAATAAATTGATTGAATAATAATAATAAGGTGGAGCGGCGGAAGCCACAGCACACACCGTGTACACTGGATACGAGTAAAATAACAAGAGCTCCGATAGGAAGTAAAAATGATTTTTTTTTTTTTTAGTAATAAGAAAGGCGATGGTGGTGGAACCCCTCAAACTCACTCTTCTATGTCTCTCTCTCTCATTTTTTTTATATTTTCCTAACCACCCTCAAACATACGATTTCTCTCTCCTCACTTTTTCTTTCTTTCTATTTTTTTATTTTATTTTTTAGGGGTCTGTAGTTTGTTATAATGCTTGCATATCCTCCTCCCTGCTTATAGCCTCACTCACAGGGTCTCCGATTAACGAATTTTGTTTTTTGTTGGACGGCTCCAATCATAAATCGACGAGAGAGAAAAAAAGAAAAATCGTATAGTCATAAATGAGATTCCCGCTCTTTTTACTCTCCGCCGCGGCCATTGCTAAAGGCGTACGTACCGTAGACGTAAGCGCCGCTGCCGCCGCATAACGATACGTACTGTACCTAATAACGTGTGTGTGTTTCCGTTCCGAGGCGATACCGAAACGCAGGAAACACAACTGCTTCAAAAAATCTTTTTCGTTTTCAAACTGTAAATGGCGGGAAAGAGTGAGAGAAGGAATAACACACAAGTTGCTTTAAAATTTAAATATCAAAAAAAATAAATTATACTCCAGTGGAAATGGTTACGGTACCCGTTAAAAACAGACGTTACGGTAACAAAAAACACAATTTTTTTTTAATTTTAAAATTAATGAAAATTTATGAAACCTTATTTAGGGTTTTAATAATTATCAAAAGCTTTAAAAATTAAACATTTTTTTTTAATTAATTAATTAATGTGAATTTCCATCTTAAATATACTTGGAAACATTTTCTTTTTCGGTTGTAACTTGCAAGCGAAATTGAAATTGACAGGCCTTATCAATGCAATTAGGGTTAATTAAATGTGAAACTACTCGTTATAATAATAATAAATCGCTATTACCGCTATTAAACGAGTAAAAACTAAAGTTATATACATGTACGGTATTTTAAAAAAAAATTAAATAACATTTTAAAAAAATGAGACATTAGGTCTATAAATTCCACAGACCAAAAAAAAAAAAAAACACATAAGACATTATTGTAGAAGGGAATTTTACGACGCGTTAAAAATTAAGGAAACAGTTAAACGAAAAAAGAAAAATAAAAAGCCAGACGAAAAAGGTTTCTACAATAATAATAATAATAATTATTACTGCAGCTAAATCAAAATGTGAGCTGCTTTTAATTTGGTCATTGACCCAGGAATGGTGGAGGTGGTGACGGGGGGGGGGGTGCAGTCGCCTCGTCGCCGCAACACGGCACCACTCTTAAGCCTTATCTAAAAGGTTTCACTCCCCAACACCAACAAAAAGCAAAAAAAATAAAAAAATAATAATAATAATAATAAAGCTGCAGCAAATAATATTATACAGTACACATTTTATCCAACTAAAAATTTAAACTTTTAATTCAAACAAATTTTGTTTTAATTTTGCACGATTTTATATCGGTAATAATAATTATATAGAAGCAGTTATTTCAGGGATTGTATATATTTACTAGTCATTATGTACAAATACTAACATCAGTACAGTACATGACTACTGTATAATAATACTGTAGTACAAGGCATGAATAGTAAACTTTTACTAGAAGATGATTTCCTGAATTTAATAAACAAACGAAAACAATCTAAATGAACAATAATACTAGTAAAAAAAAACAATCAGGCAAAATGAGAAGTGCACGAGGTTGGATGCTTAATTAACGTTTTAGCATGTGTATTAAATACTTTTACTAGGAATACTACACATGTTTATAATAATTAATAATGATTGATAATAATTATTGTGTCCAGTAGTAGAAATATAAAAAGGCTGAAAGTGCCCTTTTTCACTCTGCAGTACAGTAATTTGATTTTTTTTTTCCTTTAAAAAGGCTGTATGTGCCTATAACAAGAAAGGCAATGGTAGTGTGCCATCCCATTTTAGCTCGGTGCATAAATTGCCCGCAAATTGGTAAGAAAAATGCTTCTTCAGGTGTTCAAATGATAATAATAATTATTAAAAACTTATTTTTCTTGGAATTTACTTTTTGGTACTTTCATCCTATTTTATTTCTATTTTCACTTCATTTTTTACACAATAATCTTCAGTTAAATAATCATTAAATGTTCACATTTACTACATTCACAATTAAGATTATACACGTACAAATGAAAAAAAAAATATTTTTTAAAATTAGAATTTTACGTGAATTTCTCCCAATAATAATAATAATGATTGCGGGCGGTTGTGTTGTGAGTCAACAGCGGTGGATGGCATCGATGCGCAGACGTTGACCAGACGCTCTCCGCGCAATTTTTCGCCCCCTCGGTGCGATGTTAGCTCATTCAGAGTTCTCCCCTCTCTCTTTTAAGGGGTTCCAACTCCCCCCCCCCCCCACAACCCCCACCCACCAACGTTTCAAAAGTCTTTATAACGATCAGCGTCTCAGATACTTTTTTACCCACTAAAAAAGTCGAGTAATGATAATTTCTTCTTTTCAAAAAAGGGAATTCCACCCTCTACTTTCTCCATTCTTCCCTCCTCCATCTTTAACACCCCCCCCCCCTCTTAAAAAACTCTGCCTACACACACCCCCACCTCGCATATTATCCCTCCCCCTCTTTAACGTATTCCTTTAAAAAAGAAAATCACCTAAACCACACCATCTTCCAAAACACTAGATACAAAAATGTTTTAAGATTAACCTCCTCGAAGGCGGATGAGTTTTTTTTTTCTTCTCTCTTCTTCGTAACAGCCATCCATCTGGAAGCTTACGTATATAATATTATACGTCTACGCTACGTAAAGAACACACTCAAAAAAAAAAAAATGGGAGAACGGTGGTGGCGGTGGGGTGAATGTATTGGATGCAGAAAAGAAAAGAACTTTCCTCTCTCACTCTCTCTCCCTCACTTCAAAAAAAAAAAAAAACCCCTCCACACACAAACACACAAAACAAAAAACACACACGAGTAAAAAAATTTTCCTTGCTAAAAACACCCCTTAGAATAAAAAAAAAAAATAAAATAAAATAGCTCGCATCCCACATCCAGGGCCGAAGCTCACATCTAATACCGACGGAAGAAAACCTCGATCTATCGCTTTCATCAATTAGAAATGAAATTTTGTTTGGACATATTTCATTAAATCTTAGATTTAGATAGTTCGTTATTTTTTTAATTTATAGTAGTGCACAGTACCATTGTACATGGACAGTGTATTAGTTTGAGTTTACACACACACAAAAAAAAAAAAAAAACCGAACCTAACTGACTCCCTGTGTACGTGTTACAAGCTTGATCGAAGTTACTTCTGCCTTCACTTCACTTCTATGTTTCGTTCTCTTGTCCTAGAAACGTTTTCTCGTATCACACCCCATATTTACTAGTCTTACCTAATTTAAGCCTAGGATGTTATGGAAGAATTGCATCAACGTATGATCTAGGGGCATGAGACAAACTCGATGAAGCTGGTGTGTAGTGGAGCTGGGGGCCATAGCGAGTGAGTTTAATCAACGCCTCGGTTTAATGCTTGTGTTGAGACCGGAAGTGAACATTCAAAACACAGAATAGAACAAAATTCAATGTTTAAAAAGACCTTAAAGTAAAGTATATTACATGTGTCATTCAAATATTTACATTATTAAAACGATTTATTACTAATTCAGTTGGGTGCACTTTTTTAATGGACACCGTGTACAAGTACACTGTATTAGATTTATTATTACACTTAAATTTTTGTTCTGTAATTTCAAAAGCATTGAACATTTTAAAAAAAGATGTATTTATTATAAAAGATGTTGAAGGTCGTAGATAATAATAAAAAGGTGAGAGAAAAAGATCGGTTGCTAGGTGTGAATGAATGCAGCCAATGACTTCTTACTATTACGTGTTAAAAAATCGTCTGCTTTGAAAATCCCTGAAACACACATTTTTCGCGCGGCAAAAAAATCGAGATAAAGAATAGGGGAGGGAGCGGAGGGATAAAAAAGAAAACGCAAAAAAAAAAAAAAAAAAAAAGTACAAGCAATAAAAATTCGAAAACGATTTCTTTCAAAAATGCAAAGAATGTGTTACGGAGCAGAAAACAATTACCGCACTTACGACACTATCAACTAACAAATTAAATAGGAGGAATAAAAAAAAAAAAAAAAAAAGAAAGCAGATGCTAATAAGTTTACCGGAAAAGCGGTTTAAAAAACTGCAGTACTGTACTACCGGTACCGTCATTTTTGGTGTTTTGTCACGGCAGCGGAAAAAATGTAACACCGACGACGACGACGACGAAAAAGTTGGCAAATTTTTCTTACCCCTCCTTTATTTTCTCGCTCAATGTTTACTTTACTTCGAGAAGTTTCATAATAATTTTAAAAAATAGAGAGAGAAGGGTAAATGAGAAGAGGGGGGGAATTATAATAGGGGAGGAGAAGAGGGGGGGGGGGGGTATCGGGTTTT
>JAQGAZ010002402.1:0-18119 GCA_034692225.1 Polydesmus complanatus
ATTTAATTTTACTTTCAATTACTGTACTTTTCATAACTAATAAGCCACAGCAACGCGGGGCCGGGTACTGCTAGTTATTAATAAAAAAATACTTTAATAACATGAACGCACGCTGTGATAAAAAATTTTTTTTAAACGAAGAATAAAATAAATATTTTTGCGAAAATAAAGAGATTAATCACCAATCACAACTACAAAAAAAAATTAAACTGGCATTTTTTAAAACAATAAAAAAAATTTATGAGTCATCTAAATTTCATTGTAACGTGTGTATTATGCAACTACAGTACTGTATTATTAACAAATATTTTTATTTTTATTAAAGCAATCCGGGACTTATCACAATCAATTACGATTGTTTCAAAGGAGACAAAAACTTGTGTTCCTTAACAAACGACACTTTTCAATATTACATGCAGCGACCAGATAAAAGGACAACTTATAACGAACGAGTAATAAAGATGTGCACCGCTCAGCAATATAGCAAAGGTTCGCACACAATTGCAACTTTTCTAATAACTACGAATTTTCAGAATTAATCTAAATTTGAATTTCAATCGCAGACTTCTCCGAGTTCGTTAAATGCATGGATCAGCAAGTTTCGGAATGGAAAAATTGTCGCACCCAAGAAACGCAATTCGTCACGGAAATGGCGGAAAATCTTAAGAACCAAAAACCGATCAAGGACACGATGTGCGGCTCTCAATTGCTGGTGGTGCTCACCTGTTACGAAAACGTCGGCAACAAAGTGTGCGCCCAAACAGCCAAACCTGTTTTCGAGACGCTTACAATTGGCGATAGAGACGGCATATGCACCGGTTCCGCCGCAAAATTTTCCAACACTTTGTTTATTGGATTAATTGCCGTTTGTATTTCAATGTGGTCGTCTTTCCACTTTAACTAGATTTTTGACACGCTAAAAAAATCAATTAAGTTTAAACTTTTTTTAAAAAAATTTCTGAATCAGGTAAACGCTATTGCTATTATAGCCATCAATTTCAGCGATAGGCTGACATGTATGTCGCTTAAAAATATCACTACCGAAAACTTTAAAGATACAGTATACGTGAGATTATTAATAATTCCATTAAATAAATTTAAAAATTCCTCGCAATTGCCTTTAGCAACATAGCAAAGTAGCAATTGACCATATGCTCCTCAAATAATTCATCATTTCTTTAATTTCGAATTATTAACGTCCGTCCTAATTAATTAATGGCATTAATTTTGTATACGAGTTGTTAATAATATTATTCTGCGGTTTATATTTTGTAAAATTATATTAATACTATGTTTTCATCATATTCAATTCTTTCGATACGCAAACAAATTTCCGAGAAAATTTATGCTTGTTGAATTTTTTTATGGTATTATATGGGTACAGTACAGCATAATGTTTTGTTAAAATTAAAATTTTGTTTAATGAACGATTATTTTTTTTTTCTTTCAATTTGTCTATAATACAATGTACACCATTACAACAGGAATTAAGTCACGCGGTACGGCCGCCATTGCTAACGTGATCAGCAGTGGCGCCATCTAGCGACACAATATGTAACCCAACGAATTTTGAAAGGGTGTATAATTGACATACTGTACATGTATTGCGTTTTTACTGAGATACCCCAGAATAACATTCAGTATTACCGACGCTTACTGTATATTGTTTTGAATAAACTTATCCTTTCATTAACAAATCAACCGGTAGAATGAACTACATGACATTGTATTCTTTTTTTTTTTTTTAAAAATGTGATGCTATAATTTTGGCAAGCGTCGATTTTTTTGCGCCTCGGATCAACCCATATAATATTATTAATGGAGCTTACGTGCCACTGAGAACGGGAATTAACGTAATTGCAGTTATTTGCAAGGTTGAAAAGAAATTCAGAACTTACCGATGTTACTGGAACGATGAAAATGGCCTCCTTAATTGAATGTTCCTCGTTAAAAGCAAACGCAGTTGATACTCGTCTTCAATGACAGCATGGCGGATACACGCGGTAGGCCTAATATCTTTTTACTATAGACTGTACCAGACTATTTTAATTCTTGACCTTAATAAGTAACTTTTGGATTCTCCATATGATACTGCAGCTGCATTAATTAATCAAGTCATTATTAAACGCGTAATTATTATTACAGTACAATAATAATTATATAACGCGAAAACGCGGCACTGGTTCGCTTCTACTTCGTAATCGTAACTGGTGTATCGAATAGTCGATCGATGCTCGATTCCACTATCGACCATCGATTATTGCTTCTATCGGTACACCAGATGCGGCCACCTTCAAACCGGTACCTGTACCTAAAAAAACTGATATTACAGCACTAGTTTAAAGTTTTTGAGTGGGAGCCTTCCATTAATTACGTTAATAAAATAATGGGGCTTCTGGGAAGCCGTTTTGAAAAGTGTGACATTATTTTGATGGCAAAAATTTGATTGGTGGAACTTGGGGCTAAAAATTGTTTTTTTTTTTGTAAAACAAATCAAATAATCTAATATAACTAAGACTATAATCATTAATGTAATTGAGTAAAAAAAAAACTCTATAAACTCATATCAATGTAATATGCGCCAAAAAAAAAAATTGCAGCATATATGAACTGAAAATTAAAGTTTGGATTGAAAAGAAAGAAAAGTCAATTGCCTTTAAAATAGTCAATTGAATATTAAATTAAAATCATATTAGAGATTAGAAATTAAATTAAAAAACTGATTCTTACGTACTGCGGCTTGCGATTTGATATAAATTATATTACAAATATGCATTAAATTAATTATATTCCTGTATTAGATGAAACTTTTCTTGAAAATAGTCTTTCGGTTTAATGACATCAGGTAATGTGTTTTCGACGCACTTGACCATCTTAAGAAATAAAAATGATAGTATATTAAGTATAAATGTTAAAATTTATTATTTCGTTGTTGATCTTTGTAAAGGGATAAGTCTGCTCGAATATTTTATACGATAATATAACGAAGAAACTTAAAAAAAGAAATACATTTTCCAATTTGTTATTTATGAGCATCTAATCCGACGGCAACAAAATCACTAAAGCAATCTTGGATGCTAATTGGAAGTGAACTAGTTCAAAAAAAAAATTATTTCAATTAATCCAACTCCTTTGAAACATAATAATAAATCATACTTAATAATTCGAAAAACAAATTGAAGACCTGGAGGAATAAAAACCACTACTCGGTTTCGAAGAATGGCATCTACAATTACTTCCGCCGCATAATCCGTCTCAATAACTGCTCGTGACAAAGGATGCCTAAAAAAATTATTAATTGGTACCGTATTTAACAAAAAAAATAAATAAATAAATTTTGAATGAATCGAAAACCTAAAACGAGGTTTTTTGGCCATTCCTGTGTTGATGATTGTCGGATGAATCGTCGTGCAGTGGATGTTATCGTGTCCCTGAGCGCGCAACTCCACTCGCAAATGTTTCATGAAACCAGCCACCCCAAACTTAGTTGCGCTTTAAAAATGAAAATAATTAATCTGAACGAAGATTTAATTTTTCAAAAATGTACGATGCATTTACCCATAGTCAACCAAATTCTCGAATCCACTGATTCCAGCCATTGATGAAATGCACACTATGTGTCCATGTTTTGCTTGTTGCATAGACGGAAGAAACTCGCGAACCGTCTATAAATATAATTAAAATAAAACTCTTAATTAAATGATTTCAAATTAATATTACGGTAGCGTAAACAGCATAAAAGATTTCCCAAAAAAAAAATGATTAAGATTTGACAAAAGTTTTATAAAAATTAACAGTCATTTGAGGAAGTTTACAAATGCTCTACCTCAATTTATTCACGAATACTTGAGGTTATATCAATGACTATCGACAATAAATTTGAAGTATTGACTTTATTTTATTTGTTTAAAGAATGAATCAACCTTGAGGAAATCAAAAACTTTTATGCGTTCGTTGATACAAGTATCTGCATTTATATCGCATCTAAATAATAATCAAATTGCAATAAAGTTGTGTCGTTTGCATTTTAAAATCAATACTTTTTTTTATATATTTTTTTTTTTACTGTGCAGTAGTGATTTGAGAAAATTCTAGGCCACAGCATTTTTATTCCTCTCCGATTGTAAACAACTTAATGGATGAGACAGCACAAATAAAGGTAAATATAAAATGGGAAAGTGGTGAAAGTTTCGAAAACCAATTTTTTTCTTCTTACCCAAAAGTGCGACGTAAGGTTGATTCCTACAATTCGATCCAATTGTTGATCATTGAGATTGAGAAAGGGTTGGCAGTGAAGTATTCCAGCATTGTTGATTAAAATAGTTGGGTGACCAATCTGCTTCCTCACCTACAGTAGCAATTTCGCCAAAGTATCACTTGAAAATATTTATTTAATTACTGTATTCTTTTTTTTTTTTTACCTGTTGAGCTGCTTTTCTTACATCATCGCGACTGCTGACATCGCATTGATAAGCGTAAGCTTTAAAACCCAATTTTTTTATTTCATCGGCTGTTTTTCTACAATTATCCTAAAATAAAAATTAAGTCGTAAAAAATGATGAACAAATTTTATTTGTAAAAAAAATAACAACTTGCGCATATCAAAAAGTTTGAGTGTAAATCTAACTCAAAATTGTTTTAACCTTCAAATAAATTGCATACTGTATTTCAAATTGAGATAATTAAACTACCGGTATTACTGTATATTAAAAAAAACTTGTACGAGCAACTTGTAGAGAAATCACAATTTTACTTGAAAATTTGCATAAATTCCACAAAGTTGTACAAAATTTTCAAAATTCATAGGGAAAAAATTCTTTCGCAATTCGCGATTATTCTGTAAGTCTGCAATAATGATTTAAAAGAGTTGCTAAAATTAAAACTCAAGAAAACCACTTTCAACATGCACACGCATTGGAGTAGTAAAAAGACAAAACCCACAAAATAATGAAAGTTTAGAAGAGTAGGCTAATGTACGCGTATAATGATAATGAGTGTGTAATACTGCAGTAATTGTTTTAAAAAAAATTAGATCATGAGGAGTGACAAAAGTTTGGGGCAAAAGTGGCAATGAACCCATGAAAAATACTTTTGCAAGTGTATTTTCCATGTGCTTTCAAAGCACCTAAGCTCTGTCTTTACCCATCATAAATTCTAGGTAAAAAAATGATGCGAGTGTATTAAATAATTTAAAAGTTTCGAATCTCTCTGGTAATCTCACTTTTAATTCAAAGAAATCGTTATTAATGCTTTGGAAATACCCAAAACAATTACCGGTACCGGTTTTTAAAATTATTATAATGCACCATGCAACGCAATTTAATATAAGAATATGACATCAATTGCTAATTTCAGCCATAACTTAAAAAAAAAATAAATAAATAAAAATAAAAAAAAAAACAACAACACTTTAGCTTATTTGTGTTTTAGCAAATCGAACGATCAGGGGGTCATTCAAAAGATGTTATTTATTAATTCCTTAAATTTTTTAAAATTCTCTTTTAGTAGAGCTTTCATAATTATATTAAATTTTATATTTAATATTCTATATTAATATAATATTCTTAGATATTGGCAAGGCAACATCAATAAATGATTTGCTCCCACGGAATCAAAGCTCTCGATCGGCTTGCCTAAATATAAATAATAAAGCAGAGTAAAATTTAAGAATTTATCAATATTGATTCTCAATAATAAAAGAAAAGCATGAAAACAATAATAGCCTACTCCAGTATTAAATTGGGTTCTAGAGAAATATCTTACAAAAACTCAGAATTGTTTTTAAAAAAATAAAACTCACAATTACAGTGCAAAACGTTGCATTTACTTCTTTAAGAATAATAATTGATAGTTAAAATTTTGAATAGTTTCTCAAAAAATTAAGAAATGCATTTCCGATTTTGAGCAAATTACCGGTAAAACAATGCTAGTAATCGACACGCCAAATCATAATACGTATTAATTTGCCATGTTATTGAGAAGAGTAAACATTTCAAAAGCACGATAAAAACTCAACTATGACTCCAACAAGTGCTTCTAACTAAGAAAAATGCAATTAAAATTAATGCCAAGGTGTTAACCGCCTTGTTATGTTCTTCTGATTATTTGTTCCTAATTTATTAAAGAAAAATAGAGAGAAAATATTGCCGATTTGAACAGTTAAAAACCTTAATAATGCTGTAAATAACCATTGAATGCTAAACAAAATATCAAGCTAGTTTACTCAAGACTCCGTACAATAATTCTAGACTAATTAATAATCTTTATAAGAATTATTAATCAATCTATTGAAATCTATACAAGACCCTTCTATCAAATTTTTCAATTGATTTACGTTAATTCCAACAGACTTTAAATTTTTTAGCTTTTTATTATTTTATTTTAAATAAAATTTGAATGTTTTTGTTGGTCAATAATAAATAATGATAAATTGAAATAAAAGCTAATAAATGTGTGTGGAGATAAACAGGTTGTAAAACTTCCTCGTTCCAACGCCAATGACCTGTATTTTCATTTCAATCTCTGTTTCGGCCATTCAAATGTAGGACACGGGGGTAAGTGAGAGGACGTCAATTTCTGGTCTATACGCATCAGTAGTTAAGTTTTTTTTTTTTTTTTAATAATACATAATAATAATAAAAAAAAAACATTTACATGAAGTGAAAAGGTAGACAAGAGAGGGCAGTAAACAGCGAGCAAATTAAGCGAAATGGATTTAGTGGAAAAGTAAAATAACAAAACCGCGAAAAGTCATCAGCCTCATTAATTATTCCCAAAAATTTCAAAAATACACCAACTACTTTTTCTTACTAGTTTAGAGGTGCAATTTAAAGTACAGGTAGAGGAAATAAATTCGGCTTTACCAAAAAAAAAAATTAGTTCTAGTTATTTAACAACAAAATAAAGTTCAATTCTCTTTCACCATCACTTTGCATTTACATGCAAAAAAAAAAAATATATTGCGTAGTAAAATATTGCGCCCATTTTTTATTTAAAAAAAATGAACATGTTTTTATTTTATTATTAATAAATCACAAAAAAAAAAATGTTTTTAGACAACGGGACAGGAAATAAAAATAATATGCAATTGAAAAATGTGGTTCAAACCGTTAAGCTGTAATAGCACAAGTTCTATGATTTAACTTATCAAAAATAATTTAAAAATTGTATTTAAAAGATAAAAAATAAAAAAAACTGATTATTCTTAAGTTTTGATAACACGTTTAAAAAAAATTCAACCTCAATTTCTTTTTTATAAATGAAAAAAATATGATCCTAGAGATCAAATTAAACTGATAAAAATAATTTAAAAAAACTTTTATGTATCAAAACATTGAACTTTGGAGCCAGAATCGGATCAATTTTGTTTTTTGTTCCAACGCGACAAAGTTTGTAATAACTAAAAATAATAAATTTGAAGAAATGCAAAAAAAAAAAAAAAAAGTTTTTACCTCATTAATATCCCATAAAACTATTTTGGCATTTCTTTGAGCAAGCATAAGAGCGAGAGCCCGTCCGAGTCCATGTCCACCGCCGGTAATTAACACGATTTCACCTTCCACCGATTTTTGAGCAGGAGGAATAAAAACCGTGAGCAACGCGCGGAAAAGTAATAAAATAGCTTTCACTAAAAAAATGATAAAATCTATAAGAAATAATATCAGCTGATAAATATAAAGAAAAATATTCGATGTCATTTTCTTCCACTTGAAGAAGTAGGACTAGCAGCTTTGAAAACGTTCCTCCTTATGAACCAACTACACTACATGCTTACGGTAACGTATTTCCACAACGTTGATAAGTAGGTCACGTGGCCTACCTAAAGTTAATTCACACCACATTACGACTATCAATATCCTTTTTTTTATATAAAAAAAACCACCATTATAAACCAATATTATAAATCTGTCGATTATTTGACGAAATGTTCTTGTAGTTCGGGTCAAGTTGAGAACCGAAAATGGCATAAATTCCCTCGCGATCGATAGATATTATTTACAAGGAAAGGCGTACAGGTAAAAGAAGGTAAAAAGAGATGAAAAAAATCTCGATAACTTTTAAATAGATGGCGCTGAAGCTCAAATATAAAACAGAAGAAAAAAAAATAAACTTCAATTTTTTTCTCCAATATTAAAGTGAGGGAATTCACGTTAAAAAAGGGAGGAAAAAGTTGAAAGAACAATGAGCATTGTAAATTTAAAGACCTTTTATTTAAATTTTTAAAGAAAATCATATTTGTTGTCCTTGACTATATTATAGAAAGTTCTCGAGTCAGATAAATATTTATAAGTTTTAACCGGCATAAATATTTTTTCACGCAATATATAAAAAAAATATAAACATATTACCTGAAAACTTCGAAAGCTTTAAGAAGAAAGCACCGAGAACTTATTTGTTCCTACAAACTGGTTATCACTGGAATCATCGGAAGACTCTTCTGCATTTTTATCAAGTTCATCTTCACTCTCGGAATCTTTTAAATATTCTTCATTGTCTTTCTCGTTCGACGAAGCATTCTTTTTCAATACAATTTTTTCGATGTCCACAATCTCAGGATGTGTTGACCATTTATCTAGTGTAATAAAAGCAATAAATAAAAATATATATACAGTATGCGCTTAATGTAAGAAGAATAAAATTTTCGAATTCGAACCTATTTCTTTGGTGTAGCCAGGTGGTCGAAGACATAAACAAAACCTCCCATCAAGAGCCATACGTAAGATGTTATTAGCCGCTCTGTAAGCATCATTTCTCGCAGCTTTGGCGGTTTTAAAACCTTTTAATTCAGCCCAAGCTTCGCATATATCCACCGCCGACCAATCAAAATCCCTCACTAAATTCCCTTCAGCTTCTGGATGCCTCAGTTTTAACAGTTTTTGAATAGGAATGTGCTGGGCTAAAAATCGAACCGAAGTATAAGGTTCTTGAAGCTGAGCGATGGGATAACTTCCTGCCAAAACCTTTTTAAGTATTTCAAAATAAAATTTGAATTTAACTAACAAAAAATGAATATTCAATAATATTACTTGTAAAGGTTTTTCGATTTTTGAAGGGAAAACTAAACCGGGACAGTCGCATAATCTGACATTGTCAGTTAGAAATATCGTTTGAAAGTGCTTCGTATGACCTGGAGTCCTTGAAACACTAACAACCTAAAAAAAATAGTTTATATTACATGTACATTATATTTATTTCAGTTATATGAGTATCATACTTTCTTTCCCATAAGCGAATTTATAATTGAAGACTTTCCAACGTTTGGTTGACCTAGACATTAAATTTTTTTGTTAATATAAAATGTATTGCATAAAATTTGTAATCACAACAATGCTATTTACCAATAAATCCTATTGTCAAAATTTTGTCTTGAAAACGTTCATAAGGTTGATAAGTCGTTTCGATGGCTTTAATGGTCGTAGGAATTTCAGCGGATGGAAGCTCATCGAAACTATCATCTTCTAACTCGGAATGAATTTTATTTCTCCATTTTTGTAAGTCAACTGCAAAAGTACCGTACCTTTCTATAAAAAATCTTTATTTCAAAAACAAATTAAGACTCACGTTTTCCGCCAACGATTTGTTCACAAGCTTCCATAACTTTAAGCGCGCCTTTCGCAGCCATCTGAACCCTTCCTCTTGGTTTTTGCTGCTGCATTTCTTTTTGAATAAATATATCACAATAAAAAATTAACGTAAACTTAAAAAGCGTCTGTAAATTACTTTTATCAGAAGTGTGACTTTTGACTTCAGATACAGAGAACGAAGTAAAATAAATAATATGCAAGTTTGGAAATTTAGTTTGAAAATAATGCTTCCAGGCGAGGACGAGTGATGGCGGAGCAAGATCGATTTTGTTGAGAATTAAAACCACAGACTTTTTCATTTCAACGACCACGTGATTGTAGAGAATGGGTGAAAACAGTAGAGCCTATAATTAATTTTAAAAAATCAAATTAATATTTGACGTTTACTTCCTTAGTTGTTAATCCAAAAAGTAATCTCGTTAATTTTATACTTTTAAAACGAAAACAATATTAATGATACCGGTAGTGCAAAAGTTATTTATATAATACAGTATCAATTCTATTATTAAAGAGAAAAAATAAATGCATTGTACATTTTGGACAAGATTCGTTTTAGAGTATTTGTATAACTTACAGGGAATCTTATATCGACAATAATAAACACAATGTCTGACATTTCCAAAACTCTCCACAACTGTCTCCATGTTTCCAAATTCATTTCAAAATAACTAAGTTCTTTTAACGGAAACTTTGCTTCCATGGCCATTAAGTATTTCTAAAAGTGATAAAACATTATTTTCCATATAGCAATCGTAAAAAAAAAAAAAATAGCGAATTAAATGCACCGTACTTGAAAATATTCCTTCTCCAGCCTATCTAAGTGATCGGAAGACATAGTGTAACTCCATTGAGGTCTCTTTGGCATATCTAATTCGGACCCAGGAAGAAATATGTTATCCATGTCATATTCCAAACTTTCCTGTGACATTAATATAAGCCAAATTATAAAACATTTAGTTTTGATTATTCATTAATTTTACCGGCTCCAAAGGCAAAATAACATCACGGCCAATTTGTTTTCTTCTCTCCAATTCTTCTTTGGAGTCTTTATAAAATTGTAACCTATATCTATTCGGATCGAAACCGCATCTGACATTGGTGTCCGTTAATCCCGCAGCGTTACGCTTCCTGCGATTCCCTCTACTTTTTGAAAGATTGTCGTTTAATATAAATTGATTCGACCCTCCTAAAAACGTATAATTAATTCAAATATCTCTTTCACATTAATGTATTAGCAAAAGTTGCAAAATAATAAACTTCTGCTTATTACCTGATCCGTGGGACTGATCACTCGGCTCAATTTTGCGTTCTTTTTTCAGTTGCAGTTGTAACCTTTTTTGTTTGCCACTAAAGGGAACTTTCCTACGGCCAGACATTTTTTTTATAGAAACTTATTAAGGAATTTAGAATTTAAATTATAACTGATTTTGCGCAACTCAAATCATTACAGTAGTATTACACGCCTTGAATAATATTGCACAACTACGCACAACACATGGCAACTTATTTACCAAAGATACCCGAATGGAGTGACGTCTTTGATGACGTTGCAACCTCCAATGCGCCCAGACACGAAGCGGCAAACTTGAGAAAAACTTCTAGAAAGTTCTACCAGTACATGTACTGTAGTTATTTAAAATTTCGACAAATTAATAAAAAACAAAAATTTTAAATTATAATAATTAAAATAATAATAAGAAATGAAAAACTTTTTTTGAAAGAAATTTGTTCTTAACTTCTTCATTTGCGTCATACTTATTATTTTTTCTATGCTGAGAATTAATTTTTTAACATGTTAAAATACAATAAGTAAATAATTGTTTATTAAAGTGTAAAAATGACTATAAAAATGTTTTTTAAATAATAATATTAATATCATAATTCGTCATTAACTCGTTTCGCAGCCGGAATTGTTTTGAGTGGAAATGCCCAAAATGAGCTTGGCAGACCAAACACGTCTCTTTCTCGTTTGGCAAAAGCGCTAAATGTTGAAATACAATTACCAATAAAATGATTGGAACGAGCCAAAATAGCTAAATCAACGTGAGGCGTCACTGATGAGTCAAGTTTAAATGCCTTAGCCTAAAAAAGCAAAAACGAAAAAAAAAAAAAACAGCTTTTAAAATAATAATGATTCAAATAAAAATTTGGAAAAAAAAAATAATAATTACGTTTAATTTTTTTAATGCGAGATTTAATTCCGGAATCATGTGATCGTTGTCCGAAGCGACAAAAACTGCTACAGCTTTCAATTGTTTCACCCGATTTCGAACTTCCCTAAAAATAGTTTTCCTCGACGGAAAGCACAACTCTAACGTAGCTTTTCCGTGTTCGTTGAAATACCCCAAACATTGCGGACCAGCGAATAAATTCGGAGACTGTTCGACGTGTTCGCAAGTGCGATTCCAATCCACGCCGTTCCTCAAATGGATTCCCACGAACGGACCTTTAGGTAATACTTTTCTTATGAAATTATCTCTCTGCTCCCGAATCGTTTCACTCCAAGATAAATATTGATGCAAAGCTACGTTTTCAGATTGAACTGGAAAGGTAGCCGGTGCACCCATAAACGCCAATACGGGAAACTTCGCAGCTGGGTATCTAAAAAAAAAAAAAAATACGAGCAGTGTAAATAAATAAACGTATCACGAAAATCTAAAAACAAAAATTGAAATACTTTTCGTTCCACCGTTCTTTCAGATCTACGTTACTGCTATCGTAATGAAGAGGTCCGTAAAATTCGGAAAAATCGAAATCAATATTGAAAGTATCCCAAAAAGGTCCGAAAGGATTGCCTTCTTTCGCTTTACATTCATTAGAATTGTCTCGAGCCATATAGCAAAAGACTAATCGCAATAAAAGTACAAATTATTAGTGTAACTTCAAAAGTTTATTCAAGAATAAGAATCATTATTCGTACCGGTTCGTTTTCCTACTGGCCAGACGCTCGGTGCCAAATTCTTCATAAATCTCTCCATCGTAATCACACGATGATACTCGGCCACTACGTCAATGTCAAAATATGTGTCGAAAGGAACTTGTTCCTAAATATTAAAGCCGGTCAAAAATACGTACGCATTTGAAGTTTTGAACGCACGGAATAATACGGAGTACTGTAATTAAAAACATACCGATTTGTGACTGCCTTGTCTGTACTCGACCCATGGAGGAAGAATGAGAGTTCGATTGAGAAGGTGGGCAAACTTTAAAACTCCGAGAAAATGATCCGCCTGATTACCAAATCGACCTTTGTAATAATTTGACGTTTAATAAGCAGTTAAGAAACCCTTTTTAAGGGATTAAATAAAAACAATTGCTCACCCATACAAGGACAATAAACAACGTAGCCTTCTGCGTCAACCTCTTCCTGCTTCTTGGGCTTTACGCTCCAACAACAATAAATGCAAACGAGGAAGCAAATTAACAATAAAACTGTCCTGAATTCATGCTTGGCCATCGTAATTCAATTTAAATTGTCAATAATAATGTAAACATTAATCGAGTTCAAACGTTTACAACTACCGCCATTTTGTTGATTAGTATCACAAACGTCATTAAAATGGATGACGTCATTTAAGAGAACTGTCAAAAATGAAAACCTACGGAATGTTTGCAAGCGGTTAGTTTAAACTTTAAATGATAATTAAAAAAATACTTAAAAGTAATAAAAGCTAAATAAAAAATAAACTTGAACAATTATTAAACTTATAATTTTTGCTTTAAATTACATAATATCGATACTCTAAACTGTTTAACAACAGGAAAATTTAACATGCACGAAAATTAACGTACATGCCAAAAACTTGTTTATAAAAGCTGGGAATTCCTAGTCCTCGAGACTCTCAATAATTACTAAATGTAAATTAATTGTAGTAGTTATGGTAATTAAGTATAAAAATAAAGGGCTGTGCGTCGTGGCCAATTATAATACTGTATATATTAAAAAAATAACAATTTGCTATAATGCAATTTGCATCTGTCTAGCACTAACTTGTTTTTATTATTATTATTATTTGAATCTACCGATGCAAACAAATTCCAAGAAAAAAACAAAACTCAATCACGCGATATTAATCAAATTAATAAAACGCAATAAAGTAAAGAAAACGAGCAAAGCCTGGATGTAATAATCTAGAATTTGAATTATTCCATCACATTCAAAAACAACTACCGGTTACTACAAAATTCAACAGAATTTTGGCAGCGCGGTAGAACTTCACCCTGAGAAAACTCCTTTCTGTACTCGCAGCAACGAAGAGTCGTTTATTAAAGTTTTTCACAATTCAATTAATAATAATAATCAACAATAAAATTATGATTGAAGTCGCTATTAATCAACTCAAATGACGCAACACTAAATTGCATTTGCGGAATAATAATATAAAATAATTTTCACGACAAAGACACTCACACGTATAATTATAATTATTGTATTTTTTAATTAACATCTAATGCGCTATACTCTGGCAAATCAAATAACCTTGAAGTAACATTGAAATTTTTATTCTGTATACATGTACTGTATTGCCAATACATCGACTAAAAAAAAAACTTTCTCTCCCATAATAACATTATACCGCGTTAAACAACGCTAAAAAAAATATTATTGATGTATTTTTACGGCTTTAAAATAACATTTAAGCTACGAGTATTTAAATAAAGCAATAAATGGGAAATAAAATGTATTTTTAACTACTGCACAGTACATTATTTTAATGATGTTTCAAAGACGTTGTTGCTTTATTCGTTGAATTTACTATTGACGTCATTGATCGTCTGTATTTGTATTTTTAGTTTCACCATAATGTTTACCTATTCATTGAAAGAAAAAGAAGAAAGTTAATATAAAAAGTTTCGAGTGGAGAGGGGGAAGAAAAAAAACCAAGTACTGTATAGTACATGTAACAATAATAATTACGGTATGGCTGTAACGTTGGCTGCAAATGTCATCACACACAAAAAAAATTATAAAAACTTTCAATCGTTTTAATATGACAGTGTTTATTAAACGATAAAAATGAGAAGTGTTCATTCACACGTCGCGGCAATATTTCGTAATACACACATATACACGCAGAATTATACAGATATTTACACAAGGACGAATTAAAATTTAACCCCCCTATTAATTAATTAATTCTCACGCAAATAATTAAAAATTATTTACAAAAAATTTAAACCGGTGCATTTATTTACCTTCAAAATGAGGCTAAAAACAAAAAGAGTTTGGTTGGTTGTCCCATTTTAAGGCCATTTACACACAATTGAATGGATAGAAGAAAAGATAATATTAGTGCATGTGTGCTAATTCAACGAGCTTGAACAAATGTGCACTTCTACTTTTCGATACACACACATAGAAATCGCTCGAAAAAAAAACAAAACAAATGTGTTTTAAATGATTGTTTCTTCAAGTTCAAACTGAAGAAACAAAAGTTTTAAGATTTGTAAATATCCATAAGTATTATTAATAATTATGTATCGTAAACATCCACAAGATGAAATAACCGTGATAAAATTGAAAGTACATTATAATAATGCTTTTTTCGAAATCTACTGTACATTATTAATAACAATCGAATCAAAGTAGTAAACATTTTGGCGATGTAAATTGTATTTAAGAATTATTATAGTACACAAATCACCTGGAAGCATTAAATTCTTTTTTTGAGAAATAGCGAATTTACAAGAAGGAAATATTTCTTTTTTGCTTTTGTTGTTGTTGCAATTCCAAAGGTGATTTCACTGGCTCCATTAAACGATTTAAGCGGAAAATTAAAAAATATATACAGTAGAATAATTATTTGCATAAATGGTGGATTTTGATATTACATTAGAACTTCAATTATTCTGAGAAAAAAAAAATCCGTAGGATTTGGAATTGAATTATTTAATGTTTGTTTATTTTTAGAGATGTAGTAATCAGGTTTTGGAGGAATAAATCTCTATTGACTGAAATATAACTTGCAGCAAACTTGTTTTAGTAAAAGGGTTACCACCAAAAACTAGTGACATCACTTTCACGATTTTCAAAGAAATGACTTTTGTTTGTTTGTTTTTTGTTTCAAAGTAAATAATAAAGACCTTTGCTTTCCTTTTTTAAAAAGAAAAATCAGTGAGATGAGGTTTGCTGGAAACCTCAGGTCCGGATTTTTAAAACAGGTTTCAAGCCCTAGTTTTCGGTGAGAAAGCTTTTGCCAAAATCAAATTGCTGCTAGTGATTTAAATCAAACGAGGCTAAATAATAATTGCTGAATTGGTTCCATTTATTATTTAGTTTTTGTTTTACTTCAGGGGATTTTTTAAGTCTCGAAAATTTTAAGTTTTAAGGTAAAACAAAAATCTCGCGAAAAATTATAAACAAAAATATTTTTAAATAAATTTTAATTAAAAAACAAACAAACAAAAAAAAACTGACTCGGTTAATTAATAAATCGAATAATTTAAAAGAGTTCTAGTGAAACCAACGTGTGTGCATTTTTCAAACCAAACTGGAATTAACGTCCAAAAACCAACAGTTTGTGCGAATTCAAAATACAGTAATAAAAACAAAATCACAGGAAAAATGATTTGAATAAAAATTTTTTGAACAATGATTAGAGAGTGAGGAAAGGGGGAGGTAGGGAGGAGGATTACAGATTGTGTAGGTGAGGAAAAAGTAATTTTCGGCTCGCTTTTCATCGTTAACAATACCGAACACCCCCAAATGACGTCAAACGTTTCCAATTCGAAACCTCGCTTTCTTTCTTTCTTTTTTTTTTTTTAATTTTGGAAATGCAAACGCAAACAAAATTCGTATACATTAACAATCACCTTTTATTAGAATAACAACTCCACGACTTTTCGTCTATCTCAAAATCTTTTTGCATATTTTTGCAAAAAATTAAAAATAATCAAAAAAAAAAAAACATTCCTCGTTATGACGATAATAATTATTAATCTTTTTGGCCCGAATCTTTCCTAACGGGTCACAAAAAAAAAAAAAAAAAAAATAAGGTTTTGAGGATATTCGCAAAATGTTAAAAAATTCGAGAGAAGAAACAGCAAGAATTTTTGCATAGTTTATAATAATAATAATATTGGCGAAAACAACAAACTTTACGCTAGTTACGTAAGTTTTTTTTTTTAAACAACAATAGTAGAAAATTAATTTACGAATCAAAATCTACGACGTTCGAAAAAAAAAATAATTATTAACGACAATATTAAATATTAACGAATTGTTATTAGAAAAAGGAATTAAAAGAGATTAAAAATTTACAATTTTTCTTGTTTTTTTTTTTTTAAACAAAAAAAAAAAACACGCATAGGAATGAGCATTGAGAGTCTCAAGAACAATTTTTTTTTTAAGACATAAAACGTCGAATTATTTATTAACTTCATTTTTTTTCCCGTCCGAATTAGGAGCTCGAAAAAAATTTAAATTTTTTTTTTTCGGAGAGAAGGTTCTTAAATTCTGTTTTTTTTTTTTTTTTTTTTCTTCCGTAATTTACATGGTTTTCACCATTTGCGGAGGTCGTCGTTCGGGTCCTAATTCTTCAATTTTTGGTACCGATAAAAATCGGGGACTTAGAGGAGAGTTGCATTGATCTTCGTCGGTGATCATCGCTTCGTCTTGTTGCTGTAGCTGCTGATGAAGAAGATATCCCCCTTTCGGATCATCTTCCACGTTGGTCAGCGTTATTCGAGGAGTGACCGACGCTCTCCTGTCGCTTAAACTCATGCCTTTTAAGTGATCCACCACATTTTCATTAGTCATCAGTCTACAGTTATTACCATTCGGTACGGCAACGGCGGCGACATCGCAGCTGCTTCCATTTACGTCCGTTTCCATGGCGACCGTATGTGCGTCATCACCACCACCAGCACCACAATGCTGCTGCTGCTTGTTCTTCATCATAACCAACCCCGAATTATTCAACGCGCAATTCCGATTTAAATTAGTATACCTTTGACGCTCGATTAATAGATGACAATTAACTCGGTGACACTCACTCGTGGCTTGATTGTCCAAGAGTTGTCCAGCGAAATGTGGTTGTCGCGCACTCAGGCCGCCACCGCTTCTCGCACTACTACCACAACAACTCGAGCAAACGATTTCGTCCGCTAGTCCAAAGGTGGCGTCTCGATCGCCAATTCTCTCTTCCACTCGGATTCCCACACCGAAGTTAATTAAATATTTCAACTTTTCTTCGTTAATTATTAATCTTTTTTTATCGTTTTCGTCGTTGGTTAAGATTAAATTACTTGTACGTTTATGGCCATTATCCATACCCAAGCAGAGAAATTAAAATTTAAAAATAAAATAACAAACTTGGTGAAAAGATAATATATTAAATTTAAAAATAAAAAAAAAAGTTTGTTATTATTAATAGGAGAGTTGAATTTTTTTTTTCTCCACGTCTGCACCGTCTGGTGAATCGAGTTTGAATGAAAATTTTTAACGAGAGTGGATTTCTTTTATATATCGTCGCTTAAGCGGCAACACCATCTATCTCATTTTTCTTCATTTTTCAGTAGAGCAATAAAACTGCA
>JAQGAZ010002403.1:0-18105 GCA_034692225.1 Polydesmus complanatus
AAAAAAAAAAAAAAAAAAAAAAAAAAAAAAAAAAAAAAAAAAAAATTAGATACTATCCATAAAAAAAAATTTATTTCTTGAAATGTTTTTCTATTAAATGCAAAAAAACAGTTTTTAAAATTCTGGAATTTCCGTATTTGTTAATGCTTTGCGCGACGTGTTCAACTACGTGAGACATATTACGACATACAATTATTGGGGTTTTTTTTTTAACTACAGTAGGCAGAAAATCCCTGTGAAACGCGATCTATTTTAAAACGTTTAAAAAAAATTCGCTATTAAATTCTTCGTTAACACAGAACACAACAACATTTATTGGACGTCACATAATATTATATAATACAAACGCTTGACTAATCATTCACAAAAACAATAAAAAAAAATATTGAAGAGCATAAAATAAGCGAATAACGAGTATGAAACACGTATACAACAATAATATTACTATTAAGATGATTAAAGTACACAAACAAATTTTAGTAAAGAAAATTAAACTAGATAAATTGATCTTAGAACGCTAATTTTAGATTTTTGAGCTAGAACAATCATTTCCTTATGATTAAACCATAAATATTGCTGTAAAATTACAAAATTCCTGAATATTTAAAAGTTTTTAAAGTAATTTCGCACGATTCGATCGTGGTTGAAAATAATTATTATAAAACATTAATTTGTTAATAAGTATTAGTGTTAAATATTTACAAAAATGTGAGTGGTTAATATAACCTAATGAGGTGTAAAAAAAATTAATTTAATTAGTTGTTATAAAAAAAAAATAATAAAAAAAGTTGTTAAAGAGAATAAATATACTTGTCATCCCCCATAATTGCCTCCAGCCCCTCCCCCGGTTCCTCCTCCTGCGTCCGACCCTCCGTACTGTTCCCCACCCGACCCAACCCACGTTTCTCCCCCGCCTTGATAAAATCGTCCGCCCATTTGAAAAGGCATGTTTTCTCCGTCCCCATCGTAAAGTTGTTCTTTAATATTCGGCTCTAGGTACTCATTGGCGCTGCTTCCTCCTGGTCCGTCTGTTCCCCGGCAAACAAGTCACAATTAATTCACATTTATACTGCTTATTAGTGATGAGATAGTTTTTTCTTATTTTTTTTTTAGTGTGAGACAATCACCGTGATCCCGTGTATAAAAAAGCAAACATTTTGAACGAATACAAACATACAAACAAAAAAAAAAATGACGCAAGACAAAACAGCAGAGAAAAACGGCCATAACCACACAAACAAACGAGATACACAAAGACGGGGAAAAAATAATAGAAAATCACATTCACGAATAGTTAATTTTTATATAAAAGTACAAAATATTAATTGTATAGGTTTTTTTTACATTCGTTAAGTAA
This sequence comes from Polydesmus complanatus, assembly GCA_034692225.1. NCBI lineage: Eukaryota > Metazoa > Arthropoda > Diplopoda > Polydesmida > Polydesmidae > Polydesmus > Polydesmus complanatus. Next base: position 1,358 of record JAQGAZ010002403.1, read on the forward strand.
AATGATTCCAGGCATATTTTTAAGTTTTGTTTTTCTTTTACTCGTAATTAATGTCGTCAAAATAGGTTAAAAGTAGTTAGGATAAACGACATTTATTATGGCAGGAACGCTTAATGTCGTTAAATAACATTGAAACCAATGTAAATAAACGACATTAATTATTTTAGGAACTTAAAATGTCGCTAAATAACTTTGAATCCGAGGTTAATAAGCGACAATAATTATTTTAGGAACGTTAAATGCCGCTAAAAATGCGTGTAAAATACTAGGAACTTAAAATTTCATAAAACTGTTATTATACTTGCTAAAAACGACATTAATTACGAGATTAAAATTTGTTAATTGGCACTATTTACTTTTTTTTAAAAAAAAAAAAAAATTAGTTTAGTTAAATAATTATTAATTAATGCACCTGAAACCATCATTCTTTTTTTAAAGTTTAGACATTAATTAACCGTAACCACCGCCACCACCTCTGCTTCCACCCCCACCGCCACTAGCTCCGGCACCTCCCGAACCGGCACCTCCTCCTCCTCCATAGCTGCCATAGCCTCCCGCTCCACCTCCGCCCCCGGAAGCCATTACCGCAACCATGGCTCCATCGTGTCCGCCACCGCCGTAACTATAGCTGGGTTGAGGGGCTGCGTAGCTGTAGGACGGGGGAGGAGGAGGGGGGCGGTAGGGAGGAGGGGCGGGCGGGGGATACGCTGGAGGCTTGGGTGGTGCGTAAGCGGGGGGCGGAGGAGGAGCGTAAGAAGGAGCTTTCGGAGCGTAGGCTGGTGGTTTGGGAGGAGGGTAGGCAGGAGGAGGCGGAGGGTAACTAGGATAACTGGGATAAGCCGGTGGAGGAGGAGCATAACCACCACAAGGCGAGGGTCCATAATGAGGTTCGGGTTCACACTTTTTTTTTTTCATTGCTTTCATACCTCCGCCTTTATCTCTGTAAAAATAAACAAATTTTTAATTATTTTAATTACCGGTAGTTAAAAAAAAAAAAAGTTTAAAAAAGTGACTGACTTGCAACAAATTTTTCCTACGAAACAGCAGAACGAGTTCTTCTTTTGCGTGACCATACACAGGCAGGTGGAGGAGACCGCTTCGCCGCATATTAAGACCACGAATGACAGGGCTAGTAATCTTTCAGTATACATTTCACTCCGCACATCCGGGATTCAATTCACTCTGAAGAAAATTAGCAAAAATTTTTTTTAATGAGTGATGTTTACGTGGTTAATTACATTAATTTTTTATGCTAAACCGCGCTTATAAAGTTCTCAATTGTACAGTGGAGTCCCGTTATAACGCTTGTGGTCGGGGGGCTACACTGTATTGATTTAAGTGACAACACTGCATACACCAACGTAGTGCACGTTGGCTTAGGTATAGGGGCCGCCCCAGGTTGTTTTTTTATGAATGAAATTTTCAAAAATATATTTTGAGTTTGTTTTTAATTAATTTAATTTCAGATTGATGAGATTTTAAATTGATAACATTTCAAATTTTTAAGATTTTTTGTTAACATTTTGAATTTCTGTATTAGGATTTTAATTTAAATAGCAAGTTGATTTGATCTTACATAAATTTTTTTGGTTTGTTAACATTTTAGTTTAAATTTTATATTTTCAGATTTCAGTTTAAATTTCAGATTTCAGTTTAAATTTTAGATTTAAATTTTAAATTTTTAGACATTAGTTCGAATTTTAGATTTTCAGATTTCAGTTCGAATTTTAGATTTTCAGATTTTCTTAATTTAATTCAATATTTTTTATAAGCCAGAAATTCAATTGCCAAGTCACGTATGAAATGTTCAGCATTAAGTTCCGGTTTTTTTTTTAAAAAAAAAAAGTTAGATGAAAGGAAAATGAAACTATTTCACTTCCTTCAATTCAAGTGCGTTGCACTTATGGTCAAATGTGGGTCAGGAAGTAATCAAAGAAAGAAAAAGTTAATACTTCTTTCTCGAAACATTAATTTTTTTTTTAAAAAAAATAATAAACTTACCTCTGGAAAGTATGGTCGAAAAAGCCGAAGTTTTAATTATCTTCCTTCTCGAAACCGTTTTTTTTTTAATTATTAATATTATTTATCCGTCCGTCGTTTCGGTGAGAGACGTTGTTGAAACGCTGGCTAAGTTGTCATTGATGACCAACTCGAGTGAAAATGCGCTTAAATACTAGAACACTGACCTCCTTTTTCTCAGGTGTAAAATCAAGTTGGGGCATGCGCACTCGTTCACCGCTCAGATTTGAACGTAGTCAGCAAATAGTTTATACTCCACCCTACTTTTTTTTTTACGAGAAGGGGAGAAACAATTTCTAAGTAAACAAACGCAGAAAACAAACATTTTTACGTTTTATTATTTCTGAAACTCAATTAAAACGCGATTAAGATTTTCAATCATTCTCGATAATTATAGGTATTCTTATTAAAAGATTCTCTAAAAAAATTTTATAACTTATTTTTTTAAATTTAAATTTAAAATATTTTTCTTCACAAAAATCAAATTGGTTACGTTTTGTTTACTTTGAAACGGAATGTTTACTTTTAAGTTTGTTTATTGTATTTATTTCTTGGGAATTATTAACTAACACTTAATAAAACACGGAAATCATATTTGGGTTGTTGCGCTTGGTCAGACTTATGTAAATTAACGTTGATATCAAAAACAAAAATTATTAAGGCGGTTTAAATGTCAAAAAAAGTGAAAGAAATCGAATTAACATAATTTTCATAATTTGATAGATTAACAAAAGCATGAATATCCTTGGCATTGGGTAATGAAAATGCATTCTCATAGCTCAAATATCAAGTTTACTTTCGAAAAGGTTTCCTTCATTTTAAAATTTTTATGAGAAATTATAATTAGATACTAACAAATTAGAACTAAATGTTTGCAAGTTATAATTACATTGTAAGAGTTAAAATCACATTTTTGCAAGGTGGAATTAACGTTTTGCAAGTTGTAATTAAATTCTAAGAGTTAAAATTCGATTTTTGCAAGTAACATTTGTAACTAGATTTTACAAGTTAAAATTAGATTTTGTAAATACAGTACTGTACATGTAATAATAAAATTTCATAAGAATAAAAAAATATTAAATTATTTAATCGAATTTAAATCATTTTTACAAGATTCAGTTATTATATCTTAAGAAATCAAATTAAGCTTTTGCAAATTGCAATTAGATTTTTGATAGTTATTATAGGTCTAATTAGATTTTTGCAAGTTGTAACCAGAATTTTATAAGCCGAAAGTAGATTTTATAAATGGTAATGAAATTTTATAATAATAATAAAAAAAAAACATTGAAATATTTAACGAAGTTTTATTTAATCATAGTTTTTGCTATAATTTTGATTGGAAATAATCTCCATAAAGTCCATTTTTAATGTACAGTATTTATTAGTCGTTTTATTTATAATAGCAAATTTAATGCTAAAATTCAAACTTTTTTTTTTTACTCGGAATTAAACAAACATTGATTGAATATTTATCTAAAATAACAAATTTAAAATCATTCACAAGCGTTTAAGGATTATGCAAACTTTTAAGGTTTAAATCTGAGATTTAATTTTTAATTTAATGCGAAAGAGAGAATAGTTTTGAGTTTAAAAACAATTACTTGGATAATTAAGCAAATAAATAATTTTTAAACGTTTAAAAAGAATTCCATTAGTAGGTATTTTTCAGAGTTCATTGAACAGAGGGTTGCGTCACTCATGATACTTGGATTTTTGTCACCGTCCAAGTCACATTGAAGGAAGTCGCTCTTACAATCTGGGTTTATTGTTGTTGACTTTTCGCTTCAAGGTGTGAAAATCGCAGCAACTTAATAGATCACAGTAACCCGGAAAGCCACATTTTTTTTTTAAATTTCGGTAAAATTCAAAAAAAATTTAAGAAAAATTTTTTTTTTTTTTTGGAGTTTTTTCATGAAATGTTTTTCGGAAACGTTTAATTGAGCAAGTATGCCACGCATTTACCCGTAAATCTTGATAATCAAATAATCATTATACATGTATTCCGATATTATAATATTGTCAAGTCTACTTGTTTTGCTTTTTGGAGTGAAAGCCGGTTACGTCATTTTTTTTTTCTTCGTTTTTGTTAAATCTTCGCAAATACATAATATCAGGATAAAATTAATGTGTAAATATTTTATTTAAAAAAAAATTAGAAGTAACAAGTTTTTATTACATTTCTCCCTTAAATGTTAAATTCAACGCAACTTATTTTTAGTTTTGGAGATTTTGGTGTAATTTTACCCTCGAACTTGAAATTTAATATTAGAATGCTCATTCCAGTAATTAAAAAATAATTTTATTGATAATTAAGCTCACTCATTTTAACACTTTTTAAATAATATTATGCTTTACAAAATCACTTTTATAACAGAATATATAAATAAAGCAAGGTTTCAAAAATTTGAGAAAGACATAACAGTTTATTAAAATAGAAACTCGGATATACCGGTATATTGTGAGGCATTTTAACAAAACGTGCATTTTTCATTTGGTAACGATTAATTTCAAAACTGGGATATGTAGAACGAATCAATTTCGGATTTTTTTTTAAAATAAAGATTATTTTAAGTAAGAATTGGCGAAACTTTTTAAACAACAAAAATTAATATGTACTTTTGCTTATGTAGACCCATATTAAATTATTATTGTTTTTATTTTTATAAGAATCGTTAAATTATAATGCCGGAACATTAAATTTAACTTCAAATAAAGAAAAAGCTTTTATTGTAGCCTATTCATATTTTTTTTTCAAACATTTTTTGGTTATTAGCTTGAAATATTAAAATTAAAGTGTAGAAATATTACAACTGTTAAGTAAATTTAATTGTTTTAGATATTGCCGGTTTCATTTCGAAAAGCAAATTTTCTTGAAAAATTTTAAATCAAAATAATATATTTATTTTTTTATTTTTAAATGTAATTTCTAGTAATAAAATAAATCAAAAATTTTGCGCACAAAAAATTATATACATGTACCGTACCTATATTTTTCTTTAAATCAACAGGAAGTAATAAAATAATTTAGAAAAATCAAAACATTTAACGCAATTTTCTAGCACCTTTTTTTAATAGTGATAAAGTTACGGTATTAAAAAATAATGTTGAAAAAGTAAAATGTTTAAATTTTTATTTAAACACTACCGGTATTTTTCAATAAATTCCGAAATGTTCTAAAACAAAATAATTACCGGTACCGTATAATAAATTTTTCACAAACAAAATGTTGTAGTTTTAAAATTAGTTTTCAGGAGTTAGTTAAGTCAAAGGCGAAGCGTTGGCTTTTTAGGCAGATTATACTTGACAAGTTCGAAAAAATAAAACAAAATACCAATTTATTAAAATAACAGTATGCTCCTAAATACAGGAACTTATTACGGTAGCAAGGATGATGATAGTCGCTTGAGAGTTATGAAACGCTATTTAAACATTGTCCCGTACTGCACTAAGCCCGCATTTTAATTAAAAATAAACGCAATTTTTTTTTTAATTTTACACATAAAATAACATTATGAAAGTTGCTATCACGGTTGTTACACTTCTGATGAGCTCTTCAGTTGAGTTCCAAATTCCTTCTAACATGAATTACTGTATGTGCTGTACATTATTTTTGAGTAGAAATATTTTGACAAAAATATTACAGATTTATACTTGGTCTTGGCGTTATTTGAAAGAATATTTTTCTTCATAAATGTTCAAACTAAAAGGGAGTGATTAGAACCCGAGTTGTGACATCATCAGTAGTTAATCAATGAAAGTACTCGACCAACGTACGAAAGCCTCAAACGTCAGGATAAAATAATTGGGTTTAGGCATTTTGATGCAATTAAATTGTTTTATAAACAAGTTTAGCGTTTCCGATAGATCCAAAAAAAAAAAAAGTTTTCTTATAGAATTTGTTAATCAATACTTTTCCTTCCTATATTATGTCAACGCCAAAATTAATCGCAAATTTATAAAAAAAAAAAAAAAAACGTTTTAATTTTATTATAAATTAGATAAATAAAATACTGTCGTTTACGATGCAGTTTTATGATACACAACATAAAGATGGAATGGAAATTAGTTAAGTTAGTTTTTAAAATTTTCACAATCCAAAATCTTATTTGGATTTTCCGTGTCGTCTTTTCTTTTTCCTCATATTCATCAGATCCAATTGCAATAGCACGTCTCGTTTTGCCGCTAATTCCATCTTCCACAACTCTTAAGTTTTTTTAAAAAAAAAAAAAAACTATTAGCATCAATTTTTTACCATAGACAATTGACATTAATCGTACTGATCATCTCGGCCACTGGAAGTTCTCCTCCGTATTCTCGAGGAAGAATTCTCTGAGGAATAACCGTGGACAAACTGTTAAATTCACGATGAGCCATCAACTAAACAACATTCGAAATATGAATTAAGAGTTGATGTAAACTTAAAGGACATTAAGAAGTGTTTTACTTTAAACCAAAAAAAAATCTAACTTTCAAGTTGATTATTGTCAATCAAGTCTATAAATTACCCTATTCCTTAGTTTTTCGCTGAGAAACGACTTAAAAACTTGAAATCCGGCGTTGATGATGAAAGGCAGATGCACGAAGTGAACTTCTTTGTGTCTCATCGGGAAGGCTTTCTGCAACATTCGTTCTAATCACGCCCTTTAATACAACTTAAATCGGAGGTGGAAAAACATACCTCCGATGTGGAAAAAGCCCTTTGAAACTCGGAAGGCGACCAAATGGATAGGGCGGACAAACCCAAGCCTCTGGTTTCGAAGACGTAGGTGAAGCCCAAAACCTGGTTCTCCTCGTCTTCCAAAAGAGTCTCGAACGTCATCACCATGGCTCGCATCGTGTCACTGTCCCTCACTCCGGACGAATTGACCGCGTCTAAAATATATCTGGTCAATAACGAAATCTCACAATGGTAGTAGCGAGGTGAAAGCAAAAATTTTACTTCCAATTCCAAATACGACTCGGCGACCGTTCACATCTCGTTCGGGTAACACAAAAACAAACCTATGAAACATAAAAATGAGAATGAATGCGAATAAACACATTTAACATTTCACAATACAGTAATTAAATCAGTACCGTACGTACTGAATTATTGTACATCATTTTAAGCTTCAATGGGCGTGGTTTATTTTGGTTTAGCCCACATCAGTGTATTTTATAAAATTATACTGTAGTGGAGTTTATTTATTAAAGACTAAATTTCAAATAGAATAGGTACCTTATGATATTAAAAACCTTTAGCAACTGGATTCTTAGATATTAAATAAGTTTTTCCTTTTACAAGTGCTACCTATTCCTTAACCTACAGTAGCGTAACAATTATATTTTAAGCATGCTAAATTTGGAAAATACTATTAAAAAGAAACAGTTTGTTATATAATTAAAATATTATTTTTAAAATATACCCAGGTGTACCAGATTTATTTAATTAAATTCATAAATCTCAGACGGCCCAGTATTATTAAAATCTCAAAAATAAAATAATTTTGAAAGTCAAATCTAAAAAAAAACTGAGTTAGAAAACCTCAAAATAAACGCTAAAACTTGACTGCTGTACATTAAACATCTTCAATTATTCATTTTAGCATAACAAAATCTACATTTAATATTGATATCCAAGTAGCATAATAACCACGTACACTGTACATGTACAGTATTCTCAAAAGTATACTCATATTTTCAGATAAATAAAAAAAAAAATTAAACTTCAGGATTAACATTTTTAACGTATTCTACACACGATTTTAAATAAGTATGTACGAGTATGTGGCTGAATAAAGAAAAAAATATCTAAAACTATGTATCAGCTATATAATTGTAAGATATGTTGCGCGTTATTATGCAGTAAAATACGATTTTTTTTTACGAGTAGATGCATCTTTTCAAACACTTTTAAAATTCGGTTCTTTTTAGCAAAAATAAAACTCGTTTACTATTTGAAAGCCATGTCACCTTAAAGCGAATGGTATTATAATTCAATTTTGCTAAAACACGATGATACGTGCAATTGCTACTGGGCCATTGATATTCAATTTACATACATTATCATAACATTTATAAAATTTGCAAAAAACGTTTAAAAAAAATAATCGTAAAACGCCGATTGGAGGTAAACAGCATACTGTACCCTTTATCTATAAGATTGGCGATGGAAGGGTCTTGATAGTCCAAGCAATTGTACCATTTGGGATAAGTCATTCTCATCATGAGGTACCGCTCCAACATAAGTTGCGTCTCATTCAAATTAAATTTTTTGCTCCTCAAAAATCGCAAGAGGAATTTTGCATCTGCTCACATAATTAATAACAGCTTAATCAATTTAAAATTAATTTTTTTAAATTAAAATAATAATAACCAACCTGTTCGGCAATGAATAATACTGCCATTATTTTCCACCCATTTTCGAAATTCCTGCACCGTCTTGTGCCGGCTGTGCTCATCTTCGTTTAGGTCTCTTTTGGCTACCGTTAGAATCTGGTTGCTTAAATCGCACTTGTACTCTTCGTTCGCCATCTGAACGTAAACAAACGCGGGTACAAAAATTAAGATTTCTAATCAAACTGTTTATTATACAACATAGTCATCGTGTTGTGTTATTTTTATTTTTTTCCCACGTCTCGTGTCCGATTGAACTTTTACACGTCTGACCTTGCTTTTTCTCTCTCCCGACTAGAGAAATTAGCGACGATTAAAAATAGTGTTTGTAGTCAGTCTCGAATAGAGTGTGGTGTGGGTCTCCAACGCGTCTAATTGTCCACTACCTTCCACCTACAGTTTCGACTGTAGTAAAAACCGTTCTTTTTTTTTTTTCTTCCTCGCTTTTGTTTACAAAAAATAATAAAGTCGAGCACACCACACGAGTAAAGGTCGTTTACCCGCCTTCCACCTCTCTCTCCGAACCAAAAAATCAAAGGGGAGAGAGAGAAATGAAATTAAAGCGGAAAAAAAGGGAATGCGGAAATATAAGGAAGAGAAGACGTGATCCGCATTCAACTAAAAATTATCGTGTGGGTTGGTCGAGTTTTTTTTTTTTTTTTTTTGGTTCTTTCTTTCGTTTTTGTGTGTTATTACAAAGGGACAGTTACTCATGTAGGTCACTTTAAGATAATTGAGACACTGAGAAACTAACGTTGAATTTTAAAAAAATGCTTTTGTTGGAGACACTTTCTCTTTGACTTTAAAGGGGTAAAAATAAAGATGACGTCGAGTGTCCGACAAAAAAAAAAAAAGTTAATTATCATCATTATTATTATTGTGCGGATGGAGATTTGTTATTGTTAAAAAGGTGATGGAATTATGTTGTTTTCTTTTTCTTCAAAAGCATGCGAGTGATTAGAGAATGTATTTTGAAACGCCATTATAATTATTTCAATAGATATCCCGAGTTAATTAAATGAACCCCCATTAAATGATTACGGCAATCTCAAAATTAAATGATGAAAAATTTAAAAGTTAATTACAAAAAAAAAAAAATATATTTAACAGTAAATAATTTTAAATTTAATTTGAATAAAATACGATGCCTAATTTTCGACTTGCAGTAGTTTGATTTAGACGAATTTATGAAGTAAATTGCTGCTAGTAATTGGCAGTTGAAATAGATGCATTTACGTGTACCGGTTTTAGTTGTCGCAAGTTATTACTAGGTAAATTATTGCAAGTTATTTTTTAAATATTATTTTAATAAGTAGGCTAAAATAATTTTTTTAAAAAAAAGTTTTAATGTGGAAATTTTCCATGATTCAATATTTGGCAAATTACAGAAATTTAGATGTTAGTTGCTGTCGTAACTATATTAAAATAATTATCAGCAAATTATTTTTTATACGGTATATTAGATATAAATTGCTGAAAGTTATTTTGACAGTTGGTAAAATTTAATAGTACGCTACTGTCAAAAATTGCAAGTACCTATAGTATTATGCAAATCAACTTTCATCAAAATTTTTCTTGCAGTCTATTTCCGCAATATTTACAGTACTTCCTTCAATATCATTTTTGTACATGTATTTTTATTTGTTAAAACCTGTTATCTATCAGTTTAGAAAAATCTTTTAATTAATCACCTAACGAATAGAAAACTTGTTAGAAAAACGGCTAATAGCAATTTAAATTTATAGGGAAATAATATTCCTTTTTTTTTTTTGCAATGAATTTGCGTTTCTGAATGGGCCTACTGATAAAATAATAATACATGTAATAGAAATGAATTAATAAATTTATTAATGCCCATTTTTCATTGGCAGTTTTTGTTATAAATCGTTTCTATAAACTTAAAAAAGAGTTTGGTTTATCTACATAAAACAAAATGATCTTTAAAATTAAAATTTTAGAGGTTTGTTTCCTTAAATAAAAATATGAATCGCAACTTTGCTCGTAAAAAAAAAATCTAGTTTTGAATGGGGATAAATGATAGCACTTACCATAATTATTTCAGGAAGCATTTTTGTAGAAATTCGGATGAAACGGCAGCTTGTATGGAAGAGTAGCCGGATTTGCCGAACCAACCTAATAATAATAAAATAATAATGTTTTTAGGTAAAGTCGTTGCGCAAAACTCGTTCGGAAGTTCGCGGTTGTGACGTCACGCGCACTGGCCCCCTTTTTGATTTTGATTTTTTATTGTTTTGTTTTGTTTCTTCTTATAAGAGTATAAAATGACAGAAATTGTCGGGTAGTGTTCCTATCCTTTTTGTTTATTTACGTTTTTGCCGTATCATGATTGCCAATTTACGTGAATTTACATGACGTCATAATCAATTTCTACATTATTTTTGACTTGGCTATAATGAATCGTAGAAACGAAATAATAAACAAACACTTCTGCAACGCTCACTGTTGCTAACTTTACCTTGTTCGTAATTAATTTAATGATTTTGATTGGGTAGAAGGTACAATGATGAAAGATTGGTTGAAAATCTTATTCGACTTTTTTTTTTTTTTTTTTAGAATAAAAATTGCGATGTAATCGAAAATATATCGCAATTTTATAGTTTTAAAATGCAAGGAGATTTTTTTTATTTTTTTTCGATGAAGTTCAGGTGCATATTTTTCCTCTTATTCAATCGCACATGATACAACGTATTTAATTTATTATACTGTAATTTTTTTTAAAAAAAAATATATAATTATGAACAAAAACTTCCTCATTAAAAAAGAAAACAGTTTATTGACCGTTAAAGTGACATTCACATTTACTATACATGTAATTATACAAATAACAATCCAATTTATTAATAACAAATTTTAATTATTTTTGGGTTTGGCTTTTACCACTTGATTTTACTTTTAAAACTGATTTCACTATTATTAGTGAAAAATGTAAATAAACCTGATAACAATTTAAAATGCTCGCGTAATAACATCTACATTAATTTTACAATGATAAAAGTACAAATAACAAATTTTTATTGTTGTAGTTGCATTGCAAATCCTTCTAATATAATTATAAAAAACTAAAACTCGGCTGAAGCTTTACACACTAACCAACTTAACCTTTCTTGCCACGGGTAAATCGTTGAAAAAATAGTGAAAGATGGCTTAGTGTGGATTCGCCTTATTGCACTAATTACAAGGACACCAGCGATACCTTTGGGTACTTTCTCATACTACACCGCACCATCATTTCACTACCCAGTAGCAGGTCTCCATGCCAGCCTTCCCTTATTATGCTGGGTGCACGAAATTCATAGCTCCCACATCCTGAGGCGAGGTCCTGGTGAAGCGCCGGGCTTGCGAAGCACGAATTTTTTTTTTTGGATAAAGTGGTAAATTTACCTCTCTCTTTTTTTTGTCAAAAGAAACCTGAACGGAAAAAATTTTTTTTCAAAAAACAAAAAAAAAATTTTGAAAAGTTTTTTTTGAATTTTTTTTTTTTTTTGAAATTTTTTTTTTAAAAGTTTTTTTTTTTTTGAAATTTTTTTTTTTAAAATTTTTTTTTTGAAATTTTTTTTTGAAATTTTTTTTTGAAATTTTTTTTTGAAATTTTTTTTTTGAAATTTTTTTTTGAATTTTTTTTTTTTTGGAAATTTTTATTTTAAACATTTTGAAATTTTTTTTTTCTTTTTCGTTGAGCCTACTGGGCCACCCGGAACATCATAGTGACATATGGAAAAGGTGGTTTTGGAGATGTTGATGCCTCATGAACAGGCTTCCATCCATAAACGAATTAAATTAATACCGATACTGTATTCCAAATTAAAGTAACTTGAGTTTAAAAATTAAGAGGCTTATCTATTATTGAGAACCTATTATTGAAAAATCAAATTTTTTTTATGAATACATTTTTTTTTGCGATTTATTTTTATGTACAAATTGACCCAGAATAATAAAAACATGCTTTTAAAAAAACTCTGTAAAAATATTTGTAGGATTAAATAAGTGGCTGATTTTAAAATAAGAACATCTGCAAGAAATCAAAATTTTCAGTAATAAAAAAAAGCGTATTTCGCGCCACTAATAATTATTGTTAGAATTCAATTCTCATTTTTTAAGATTAAATTAAACGCGTGCATGTACTGTGTATTTAATAGTAGAGTAAAAAAAAAATTATACGGAGTACGATTTTAGAGGATGCACTGTATTTATTTTTTTTCTTTTTTGGAGTTGCTCCATTTTAAGTTTTCTTTGGTAAAAACTGAAGCTTGCGGAGTACAACTGAAAATTATTTAGATTAAAAAAATTGTTTTAAAAGCGCAGATAATTTAAATGCAAGTAATTCGATATAATTTAGTAGCTTTTTAACGATGACAGTGCTGTAGTTATTTATTTCTGAAAAGTCAAAATAATTTTTCGTTTTTTTTCCAAGTAAATCGATGTTTATGTTTTTCAGAGAAAAACTACATTTATATACTTATCCATTTATGATTATAATAACAGAATATCACAATAATTATTAGTAAAACATACAATTAGCATTTTTTTGTTCTTATTTTGTAAAGAATATTGAAACACTTTTATTTTTAATTGGTTTATTAGGGACATAAAAAACCACAAAAATGACAGCCTATAACATTGTCATATACTGTACTTTCATATTGAAAACATAAATTCAAAAACTAAATTTTACACCATTCTTTTTTTTAAAATGATGATCGATTCATTATACCAAGCGTCGAATATACAGCAACATTAATTTTGGCTCGGATTTTTAATTTCAAAATACCACTTCGGTAAGATTTCAAACGCTGCACGCATGTTACAATTAATTATCATTATCGCGAGAAGAGGTGATCAATTAGCATCTTCTGCGGTGCTGAGTACCTCGTCATCCGTAATGACAGTAATTATTTTGTAAATGCTGTCTGTCAATCATTGAACTGATTTAAGATATAATTTTTTTAAGCGTGATTTTAAGTACCGCCGGATCATGACCCAAGCAAACAAAATAAATACTGTATTATGGGATAGCTTTGTTGAGGATGAAATTATATTTTGTTTCTGGAATTCATATTTCACAACCTTAATTTATCTTCATTTGGGAACCTAGATAATATTTTTGCCTAGAATACCAAGGAAGTTGAAACCGGTACAGTACTGGAAATATTGGAGTGACGTGATACACGAGCAATTAAGTTATAAAACTGCTGCATTGAATAAATAATAATAATAATAAAAATTAAAAAACAACAGATGAGCTCATAATATGCATGTTCTTACTCTTAATCTATTTGTGACGTATCATCATCATCATGCACATAATTATGTGACTTTTGCAAATGAGCATTCAAACTCGAGTTAATCAACGTGTGATTTTATCACTTACCGGTATCGTAAACAACCGCGAAAATACGTTTAAAAATTAATAATACAGTGTTATTGTTTTGGCAGAAATGGAAAAGCTAATTAAAAATGAATCACAGTCGTTTGCTCATAATAATTATGCAGTTTAATTACAAGCTCGTTAGTATACGCACGAGTAAAATTTAACAATTATTATTTCTTTATAAAATCCAAGAGATAAAAGTTTTGAAGTGCACGAGTTGTTAATCGCTTCTAATATCCGGTTCCTACAATCATTTCTAAAATATCGATCACGTGGAGAAAAAAATAATCATTATGCCGAATCAAATAGAAAAATTTAACTCCCCCATTTATAAAAAAAATGGAAAAAATATCTTATTTTTAAAAGAATGATATTTGTTGAATGCCGTTAAAAAATTTTAATTTCATTTCCTTATTGTACAAATTAAATTTGAAAACGTTCCAATAATTGCGTAATAATGACAAGAAGCTGGACGAGGTGCACTTGAACGTGTCAAATAGCAGAGATAAACTGTTATTAATCGCAGAGATTACGAGTAGATTGTTTTTAAAATTAAAATTGTTGTGATTGAATGATTATACGTAAAAGTTTGACGAGTGTGCTGATATCTCTCACTCAAAAAAAAAATCTCTGCTGACTTCGACCTTGGTACTGAGGCGTCTTCTCGTAAATAGGATTTAGCCTAATCACCTTCGTAATCGCTAACTTAATTATTGTTACAAGCGCTCATAGTAAACTTGAAATATCTCTCTCACTCGGTAAAAGTGTGAGATTGATAAAAATCGGGAGTCAATGTACACAAATCTCTCTTTCTACGCGATCTACTCTACGCGTTTTACATAATTATCCGCCAAACAAATTTTATTACACTATTAAATTTTGATAATAAATAGAAATGATTCGGAATAGCAAACGTTTTTTTTAATTGATTCAATTCCTAAGAGTTTTTAATCTTGGAAGAATTATTTTCAAGTTTATCAAGTTATTTTTCAGAAAGTTCGTTGTACCGATCATGCGACTAAAATATCTATACGTCATTAAACTAGAAGAATTTGCTGCCTTTTTTTCCTTTTTTTTTTATTACAGTACATCTATTATTATACTGAATCTGGTTTACATTGAATTTGGATTCACTTTCATCAACAACTTTTTAAAAAAAAAAAAAAAAAAATTATGCGGTGACGTGAATAATGGATCAAGCTCAATGTTGAATTTAGAGCAGCGTTAATGCTTTCCGGTAACGAGCTCTAAAAATCTCATCCTCCGCGTACACCGAGGGATTCGGTGGCGTCGATAACATTAGCCCGAACCGGTCTTAACAATCTCTAAAAACATGGAAAGAAATTAATTAACCGGTTGTTATTTAGATAACAAACATCGAGTTGACACACGGTTGGTTGGTCTCCACTGTTTTCCCACCCCCACCTCCGTAATAAATTTTACGTTTTACCCTTGACAGATGTTGGTTGATCTTCTGTTCGAAAAAAATAAAAAACCTCACACACACACATCACAGCAGAGATTGCACTCTTCGACGTTTGAAGTTTAGCCTCTCGTAACTGATAAGGTTTGTGAGCTGGGCTTGTGGTGTTTGGCAAGGCCAGTTCTCTTTCTCACTCACTCTCCATCGGTTCCACCACCACCACTTGTTGCTCTCTCTACTACTCCACCGTTGAAACATGGCTGCTGGGATATTCGGAATCAGAATTAATATTCCCAACATTTGTAAAGAGATGCTGTCGGAATTTATAGGAACGTTTATTCTAGTGGTAAATACACACGTTCGATTGCGGATTTTTGTTTTTTTTGTTTTGTTATTTTAATGAAAATATAATGTTATTGTGGCTAAGCTAATGCTCATCGGAATCGGTGCTCAAACGGTACTGAGTGGCGGAACTGCGGGAAATACTCTTAGCGGAACTTTGGGAACTGGAATGGCAGTGATGATGGGGGTCACTGTGAGTGGAAAACGATCAGGTAAGAGATACAGTATATTTCTCGATAGAAATTTAACTTTTATTTAAATTCTTTAAAAAAAAACTTTGGTTAAAATATTTTAGTTTTAACAAAATTAAGCTTATAATTTCAATCGATTGGTGTTTTTTGCGTAAAAAACGGTTTATGAGTTGGTGTTGTTTACATTTATTTATTTATTTTAAATAATTTTATTGTAATAATAATGGTCGTTCACGTTAAACATGATGTTAACTAGAGCATACAGTACTTTCGATTAGTTGGGTAATTAACAATTTTTTTAATCGTTAAAATTTAGCAGATTATGAGGCAATTAATATTAAATTAAACGTAAAAACGTATTAATATTTACTGAGTCACAAGTAAGGTGACCTCAACCGTGATATTTTGCGCTAAAATTTACCCTTTTTTTTACGGACTTTTAAACTCTCTCGGCGATGAAATACTGTACTTTGATCTGCAACAACTTATTCAAATGCATTTATAGCCCTTTGTGTTTCTGAATATGACGAATCTAAAAAAAAAAATGCATTTACGAGCATAATCTACAATTTCCTTTTAATTACAAATGCTATAAAAACTCAATAAAATAATATTACGCGTTGCTAAGTGGTAATTTTATGAAAATATTGCTTTAAAAATAATGTTAAAAAAAACCTATATGCAGTAACTTTTTTTATTAAAAAAATTCTGTGAAAAAAAGAAAAGGACAATTCAACAAAACAATTGAAAGTTAATTTAATTTACATTTTAATTGATTTTGTTTCTTTAATAATAATATTCGAGTTGCATGCTTAAAAATGAGCAAATTTTTCTAACCTAGTTTCAAATAAAAAAATAAAAAAATTGATTAAGTAATTTAATAAGTTCTGGTAAATATCCCAAAGCAATCGAAAAATTTTGACGAGAAATTGATACGCTTTTATATTAAATTTTTTTTTTCTTGCTAAATTTAATCCTGGCGTCGAGATATAATGCAGAACATACA